>UZAE01000718.1:0-19227 GCA_900617975.1 Rodentolepis nana | reverse complement strand
GTCCAGTAGTAAAAGTGCGTTCGATGAATATCTGAACAAGGAACTATAAACAAACACAAACGAGTCCATATTATGCAAATATATATCCCATTTGTGAGCTATGCTTGAGGACATTTGACGCAACATCGTATTTCATATTTCACTTCGTATAATTGTATATTAAGAATGGCAAAATTATTTATCACTGACTCATTTCCTATTATTAGACATTGTTTCAATTAACTAAATGTCAACTTAATGTCGGAAGGAATAAGTACAGACTCTTAAAGTACATGATTAGTCAAAGGTTAAGTATCTTTGTTTTCTTCAAATGCCCTGCCAGATTATCGATGTGTTGCTTTGAATAATTTTCTAGTTTGGAGTTAACATATATGGATACTTATCTGGGTTAGCTTATTTGAATACTTGATTAAGAATTCCCAATGAAAACGAATTTAAGTCCATATAATATTATATGTCCGATATTGGAAATGTTGATAAGAGCAATATCAAAATATTCTAAAATACCATTGTAAAGTAGATATGTAGAGCGTAAACGAGAAATCGTAACTGAAATGCTTAAAACACGGTCCATCAATCCATGGAATGCTCAACGTAGAACTCTAGTCCACTTTTAATGTGCCATATTCCAATTTTGGTCTAATTACGTCATTAATATTGATTCCGATTTACCTAGAATTCATACACCTAATATCAATATATATCACATAAGTTAGTCGGTAACAAAGATTGCTTTTTTTACCAAACTGTAGCAATTCAAATTTATTGAGAGGGGTAATACTAGAACAATACAAATGTTGATGCATTCTTACGTAAAAATGATGAATTTCGAGTTTCAGATTTCAGTATATAAGTGTGATAAAAGAAAGTTGAATGGTGAAAGTTACAGTGTTTGGGAACCCTTGGTTTCAAGAGTCTGCTAAATATTTTCTGGTTGTCATTTAGTTACTCCACTACTAATCGTTGTATAGATTAATGTTTAAATAACAATTGATCTCGTCGCAAAATACGGTAAACAGGCTGTCATTTACAGTTTTTTTAAATGGAAAAGTTCAGTTGAAATTAAACTTTCAATAAATAGAACGGCAAGTTATCTGAATGAGCAATTGTTTTACTGTTACATTTGAGTCGATTTTCTAAATTATTTGATTACCGTATTTCGAAATCGATATTGCAATTGACCTACATAATGTTTTATCTTGGTCTTTTATCTTTTATAAACGATGCCATATTTTCCCTTAGGATCCATTAGTAGGTGGGAAATAATATTTTATGAAAATGTACTGGAATTCTTTGCCAATTTGAGTTTCAATCCAACATATTAAATACGTCATTTATTAAAAATCGAATTTATTCGGGACTTTGTTATTTAAAAATTCTGGAAAACGAAAGGGTGCATTTGATAAAACGTGTTCTATAGAAACCAAAACAAAGTATTAGAATTTATACAATTTGGTCTCTAGATGATAGTATACTCATATCTTGATATAAATCTGAATTGATAGATTGGAATATATAGTTGAAGACAAACTCGAAAATAAAACCGTAAAAAATTCAAGTATAGCATTAGTATCTCGTAAATCCTGACTTCACTAATAAGCATATTATAATAATCTATTATGCGATTTAAGTTATATTTGCGCTCATTCTAGCACATGTTGAATCTAGCATATTTTAGTTTCCATTAAAAGAATGCGTTATTTGGAGGAGAAAAAAAATATTTTTTTACTGCCATATTTTATTAAGTCACGAACGTCCAAGTCAAGTTATCAAAATTTAATCGTGAAAAACAAAGGTTGGTAAACATTTTTGTGTTCACATTAATATGGAAATGGTCTTTTGACCTGTTTTCTAGTTTCATAAATAAGTCTAGCACTCCAGGACTGGGTGGTGCGGCCATACAACACTGTGTGCAGTCATCGTACAAACGCTCTCCACAAGTTTAACAGATGAATCGTTTTCGCCAGTCTATGTTTGTGCACTGTTAACTGCCATTAATTCAAAAGAGTCATTTTGTACTCATCATTAGCAAATCGCTTTTCTCTAATTTGCGTCAATTCTATGACTCAATTTCTCATTTTTGGCGTATCACCTTCAAATTGTTGCAAAGGTTCACCTTTACTGGCGAATAATTGCTGGGATAAAATATGGCACAGATGTGCATAATAACCTCTTTTTACAACTTTTCAACATTCGCAGTAGTTTTGCCTACACCATGACTTTTAGAAAAGTATATGCGAAATATATGAAGACTGTACTTATGGTTTTGCTTCAGTTGCATCTGGATTAACAAGTTCCACCATGACATAGCCCGATGGTTGGAGTCGCATCACTATTGACGACTTAAAACTCCTTTCATAACAAACGACTATAAGTAATGCAAATATCGGATTATTGAACAAGATTTCAATCAACAAACTATTCGAAAAGCGTGTACATGGTCAAAATTTGTAGACAAAAAATCAGTAGAAATTCATGTGAAATAAAGTATCCAAATGCCAAAAGACGACCTGTTTAGATATGGCGTTTTGCAACACAAAGCATTCCTTTAAAATCTCGTCATATTTTTTCAGCGATCGTGCGACTTATTATACTCAAGCTCTTGGCAAATAAAAAAACCAATGCGTTTTAAGTCTTTCAATTTCTCAATGACAATCCCATTCAAGTAGTAATAGTTAATAGAAAGGATTTTCGTCACTGTGGATCTGTTTGTGAGCATTTGGTTCATATTTATGATTAATTCACTTTCCATAATACTCACAGATGAATATTTATTTTGTCAGTATGTTTTCGGTCGTAAGCGTTCAATCGAATTTTATGCTTAAAAGACATTTTAAATCATCCCAATTGTAACGCTTTCTTCAAATACGGTTTGCTTACTCATATTTCGAATGTTCTCTCAAAATTCATCTGAATCACCACCAGTTATTGGAAGTTTACTTTCTATATAAGAATTAGACTTCTTCAAGCTTGCTCAAATTACAACGAAAAAGTGTTGGAAAATTTAGGTTTGCAAGCTAACATACTTTTGCAAGTTGTCGAATTCGTATTCTGATCATGAACTGACTGGTGGTGGATTCGAATCTCATTTCTGTCTTCGGATCTAAAATTGCAGTGCTCGTTACAAGTAAACGAGCAACCATCCTGTGGCAACAGTTCTATCTGAAAAACGCCGAAAACATTTCTCGCCTGCACCAATGTTTGCTTGGTTTTTCATGTATGACACATCAGTGAAGACTTGGAGCCATTGATCTCCAGGATAGTTGACATCGATTGTCTCAAGGGCCAGTGAGCGCATTTGTTATGGACTGGTGTTTGATTTCCTGAAGAAGTCAAGCCGTTGGGTGCAACACACTACATCAGTGTCTGCCAATGCGTTCATGGGGAGAGAGATGCTTTTTGTTTGTCATCGATTTGTAATTCATTCTTCAGTTCTATGGCTTTCTGTATTAGACCAGATTGCGTTTTCAGATGTCTTGGTCTATTCTCATAGGTGTTGAAGAACTTATCTATGGGAATGCGCAGTAGCTGCTCATACAGGATCAAGGCCTTCTCTTTGATAAGGGAACATATTGTGGTGCTTCCTGTAACTAGGAGCTTGGAAATTTCAAGATAATGTCAAGGAGTTTCAGGGTGAGTTCTTAAAATCGATTAAAATTTAAACGGAAAACTCACGTCGAATGTAGTCATTTCAAAAATTCGTGAATGATTTTTTGACCTGTTTCTTAGCTTCATAAATAAGTCTTTAGTACGTCAGAATTGGGTGGTGCTGTCGCACAACACTGTGTGTAGCCACCGCACAAGCGCTATCCGATCAGAAGCTTTTGATTGTTTAACCTAATCATCCAAGCTGATCATGCCTAAGCCCCCTGCGTGTACACTTTTCAGATAACTGCGTGTGTGAACAGTGTGTGTTCTTGGTTTACGAGCGTTTTCTACCATTTGTAGTAACAGTCGATTACGTGAGATATACCCAATAAGAAATTTCTGATTGAGTAAAGCTTTAATGGGGTAGCAAAACGCTACACCCTCAATGGTATTAAATGACCCGTTTTAAGTGATATGATCGTCGGAGATCCTGATGAAATTCTAAATCAATTCAAAAATAGACAATGAAGGTCGTTTGGGTCATTAAATAAAATTATAACAGTTAGCACTTTTATTAATTATTTCGATGTTTATACATAGTTGGATTATAAAACCTTTTGATTCTTAAGAGAATCTCAAATCTAAATTGAAATATCACCATTAAAATGAAACTTTTCTATTGGGACTTGGAAAAATATACTGCTAGAAACATAAATTGTTTACATATAAATAATATTCAAATTTATATAAATCCAGGCTCTTATATGGATTTATAATTGTATCAAAATATTTTTCCATTTAACGATGGCGAGCGGTTTCCAATTTGCAAATATTTGGAAATAAGATTTTAAACATACTCAAAAGTAAATGAAAATACGCTTACCGCTTTCCTCAAAAAAGAGGTGATTATAATGAATCGTTATAAAGATTCCATAATGCTTGGAAACATTTTGAATTTAAGCCTCAACAATATTTTAATTGTGCAATAAAATAAATTTCGGTTCGTTGATTAGAAATGAAAGAATGAAGAGAAGAAGATTTAAATAATTTGAATGAATGAAAGACCGTTCGTTTGCATATTACTAAAATTTTATAACAAATTTCTATATATTGAATTTTGCATTTGAAATATATTTTGAATAAATAATTAAAACATTAGTGATTTTCCATCGTATAATAAGAAGATAAAAGGATAAATTGTGACGTGGTTCGTCACATTGGCCAGATTATTTCCGATGTAAAATATATATTCCTATTCCGTTGTTTCCAAAGATATTTATCAAAATTATTCCAATTCATTTTTTAAATTCATTCAATGGAAAGAATACAGCTGCACTATTTGCATTTGAAATAAATAAATAAATATATTAGGTTGGCAACTAAGTCATTGCCGGTTTCAAATAAGAAGGCAAATCCGGAATGTTTGTTTAAAAATATAACTTTATTCAATTAGATATTGGCCGTTCTTGTCGATGACCTTTTCCATCGCTCTGGCAGAGTAAAATTACCCGTTCGTAAAATGTCTGGTCTTTGCTTTTAAAAAACTGAATTAGGTGTGATCCGACATCATCCGCGTTGTTAACAATTTTTCCATTTAAAGAGTTTTGCATGAAACGAAACAAATGGTAATCCGAAGGCGCAAGGTCAGGGCTATATGTTGGATGTGACAAAACATCCCAACCCAGTTCCAATAATTTTTGCCGAGTAACCAAAGATGTGTGGGGCCTTGCGTTATCATGATGGAAAACAACACCCTTCCGATTTGATAATGCCGGCCACTCATCTTCAAATGCATCCTTCACTTTTTCGAGTTGTTCAACATACACATTTGAATTTATCGTTTGGTTCTGCGGCATGAGTTCAAAATACAAAATTCCCTTGTGATCCCACCAGACTGACAGCATAATCTTTTTTGGTGAATCTCTGCTTTTGATACTGTTTGGGCTGGTTGATCTTGCTTCACCCATGATCTCTTGCGAGTAACATTGTTATAAACTAGCCACTTTTCGTCGCCAGTAACTAGGTTCTTCAGAAATGGATCATTCTCATTGCGTTTCAGTAGCGACGAATCACAGATGCTAATCCGTTGCGTCAAATGAATTTCCTTTAACTGGTGAGGGATCCATAAATCAAGTTTCTTGACATAACCAAGGGTTTGCAATTTTTTTTTAATGCATGTATGCGACACATCGAGCTTCTCTGCAATATCTCGTGTTGTGCTGTGACGATTTGAATCGATAATGGCCTTGATATGGGTTTCATCATCCACTTCGACTGGGCGGCCAGATCGTTGTGAATTTTTCAGTGAAAAATCAGCGGAACGAAATCTTTCAAACCAATTTCGACACTGCCTTGCTTTTAAGGCTTCATCTTCATATACGGCACATAACTTCTTTTGTGCTTGCGATGCGAAGTAATACAATAAAATGTGTCGAAAGTGCACGTCCTGTTCTTTCATTTTTAAATTGGGATAAAAAAAACTAAAGAACTAAACAAAAAAAATTTTACCAATTAACCTAGAAGCCCATGCAGTAAGAAAAAAATATAGGTTAGATTCTCTGCCCACGTTAAGAAAACAAAAGAAAGTATAAAGTGAATCTGTCAACAAAAACAGCAATGACTTAGTTGTCAACCCAATATATATATATATATATATATATATAATAACTCTAAACTTGGTATCTATAAACTACAAAGTTGAAGATGCATTCATTTAACACACAATGAAAAAGACCTTTAAAATATATGAAGTCTTTTACTTATTATCGCAAATTCACTATTCCACTTTTAAAAATTATAAAAAAAATATTTTATATTTTATCAATGCAATTTACCTACTGACAATATATACAAAATGTGTTTATTATCATTTATATGTATATCGAAAAAACAAGATTCTTTAAAATGCTGTTTTTGCGCGAGTTGATTTATTCAGACGAAGCATAAACCTACGAATGTTCCGACTTCATCTATTAATGCGTTTTGTTTCTTCATTCCAATAAAAAATCCTTATTACTTTCAATGTAGTTTTAGTAATCTCTGCGTTGGTTATCAAGTAACAAAAGCTATTGAGAAAAGGGGATACAACTATAGAATCCTGATTCACATTAACAAATCGATTATAAAATAGACGTGAAAAGCTATAATTGTTTCAAAAATATTACCTAACTTAAATAAAATCTTACACTGTCTAACTGTGAGTCTCGTAGCTCCGTTTGACAGACGTGTTAGGCCACAAAAACACAAAAGCAACAAGAAGCCACTCTTCCTCCTCTTACGGCTGTATACATATAATTCGAATCAGCATGTGACTTAGTATGGAAAAAGAAACTAATCAAAAAGTCGCAAAAATTGCTATGAAGCATAACATGCATAACATGTCTGATTCAAATCTATTATACACTGGCCTAAATAGTGAGCTGTCGCAAGCTTCTCTATTTTTAACGTCTTCATCAATGGCATAGCTGATCTAGAATAAAAGCCGTGGTCATCAAGTGCTTACACTAAACTGATGATCATGATGTATGGTATTCCGCCCCCAAGAAAAACGCTCAGAAAAGGATAGATAGTGTCCATTATTCCACACTTAAACTATTAGTGACTTTGTGTGACAACAACGGTATGGTTGTAAGCAGCTCAAAAGCCGCCTTCAATACATTTTCATTGGTCCACGACAACATAAACTAGCATTTTAAGTACAAGGACATTTCTCTAGAAAAAAAACAACGAGTTCACTTATCACGGACGGACGCATTGTTATAAGCTGACATGGGAAAGCCACACTACTAAAGTAGCGTAACGCATCTTCAAAAGACTAAACGTACTGAAGCGATTCACGGATAGCAAACGGGGCTTTGACCGGTCAATCCTAAACACCATTTACAGGATGCTTATTCAACCAATTGAGGTTTTCATTCGCGTTTCGTGGGTATATTTTAAAATAATAATTTCACAAGAATTTTATATTGTATAGAATATTATTAATAAAATCCGTTTTTTTGCACTTAGGAAGAAGACTAAATATCACCTTCTATTAATATTTACTTATATGGAGTCATAATTCAACAGTGTTGAAAACATATTAATCAATCAATATATTGCTAATTTTCAACAAATCGTGCGCTCCTTTGTGATTAAAACCTGCCCCATCCGAACAAGTGTTTTTAATAAGGTGTAAAGTATGATTAAATTGTAATACCATTCAACTGTACTAAGTACTATTACAATTTAATAGAATTGTTATATCGAACAAAATATCACTGATTTTCGATACGAATGGTTAAAACGAAGTTAGGTTAACTGATCTCCAACCATTTACAAAGATGCTGCAGTAGGAAAGAATTCAAGATCTCAAATGTGCAACGATCTTAAAGCTCAAACAAAGGAGAAACGGTGGACAGTGGCACTCTCCGATATGGCCAACTGGCCGAAAATTGAGACTGCTGCTGAATTTAGACTACGTACTGGAGATGATTGCATGGCAAAGTGCACTCGAATAGGAGTATACGCTCAGACAGCACGTTTCTAAGTCAACATCTGGAAGAAATGAAAAATAATACCTGATTTGGTGTCCAGCTCTAAACATAACGGCGGAAACCTAGAGATTTTAAAATTCAGAGGTCAATTTTTGAACTACTTATAACTGTCTTAAAGCCTAATTACATGTTTTTTCCTCCCCTTGTTAATACCGTATTCAACTATGGAGCTAATAATAAATTTTCTAAACACTGCCATTATAAATAAAATTAGTAATAATACGATTAAGATTTCATTTATAACATCTTGGTATTTGCTGTAGCAATGTTAATTAATTATAAATAGGTTTCTGAGCTCAAATTACAATAAATAGGAGCCTAAATGGATATAGTAAATTATATGGGTTACTTTAATATTGCAACAATTAATTCGCGGATAATTATGCAAAAGATCAAAATTTTACAAATTATTCCATTTGCAATTAACAGTAGGAAAGCAAATTTTACCCTCAATTGAACAAATGACACTCTTATCACGGACGGACGTCTGATACAAAGCTGACATGGAAAGGCACACTGCTAAAGCAGCGCAACGCGACAAAAGAGACTAAACGTACTGAAGCGATTCACTGGTAGCAAACGGAGCTTAGTCCGCTTAGTAAAAACACCCCTTACAGGATGCTTGTTTAGTCAACTGGGGTTTTTCATTGGCGTTTTGTGGATTTGTTTGAACAATAATTTCACAAGATTTCAATTTTGCAGAGAATATTATAAATAAAATCTTTTTATACTCAGTTTGAAGTCCCGAATATCACCTTCCATTAATACTTACTTATATGGAAACACAATTTAACAGTGATAGAAACCTATCTATTCACCACTATATGTCTAATTTTTTTGCAAATCATGTGCTTCCTTATGATTACAACCTAACACTTTGAGACAAGTGCTTTTAATGAGGTGCATCGTTTGATTAAAGTGTAATAGATTCCAACTGTATTAATTAAAATTTTTATTTAATAGAGTAGTTATTTCGAACAAAATGTCACTGCTATACGATACGATTAGTCGAGTGTGAAAAAATTAAACAGATCAGCAATCATTTGCAAAGATTCTGCAGCATCTAGTTTTTTTAACTTTTTCTCACTTCCATTTCTTTTTGTTTATCGAGGATGACAGCAACAGAAAATGCAAACACATACTCATATAGAAAAATCCATCCTTTTTTTAAAGACTCCAATTATATTTAATATAAGCAGAACCAATGCATACACGAATAATAAATAAATGTATTTTATTCATCTTATCATTAAACACCCTGAGACATGTGCTCTTCTTTTATTCGCATTTTTTACAACCACATATTTGTTCTACTCATTGTTCTATACATTTTGAATTTTTCCTAGTTGTTAAATATGTAGTCATTTAATTTAGTTCACAAATCGTCAAACTATTAATACGCAATTACCTATTGGTTGATGAATGTCCATGCTTAGTGAAAATAAATAATCGAATAGCGCTAACTCATAAAGCAAATAATCGAACTTATATTTTACGTATTATTCATAAAAATAAAAGCATAAAATTTATATTTTTCTTAAATTGTAATACTCGTATACTCTTATATTAAACATTAGCCAGATATAAAATAACTTTATTACGTATTTTTCGCAAGTAATATGCAAATTTGATTCGTTTACTCTGTCGCGTTCATTGCAACAATATCACAGTTAAGGCGGGCAAAGCTATGCGCGGTAAGTCATTTGGGCGAGTTCCCTATGAAAGCGTTTTATTTCAGCTCCTTTTATTTCTACATGTGACATTAAATAGACGAATGATTTGGAAGTAAATTCCATAGTCCAACAGATGGATGATACTGGTTTGAACGCCAATTAGATCTGCGAACGCGGAGATAAGTTCTTACCAATACAACGGCCGAAAGCGCATAAATCTCTATTGATTGCTCATGAACTCAAACATATGGGCGAAAAAATTCCTTTATAAAGAATATATAAGCTTCTTGATTACAAATTGATTTGCCTTAGTGAAGACCATTTATTATTAACGAATTTTAAAAAAATATCGATTAGATGGTTTGCATTCATATGCTTTCTGGCTGTTTAGTTCTTCTCTCTCAGCAGCTGATACAGTTTTCTACATTCGTTTATCTCAGCCGTTTTGAGTGGTTCTCTGCTTCAAATTGAGTGCATTGCTGACTGGGCCTCTATTTCTTCTTCAAAAACGGGTCTTTTCTGTCCCGCAGCAACGTTTGCTTGGTTTTCTATGTATGACCAATCAGTGAAGACTTGGAGCCATTGATCTCCAGGATAGTTGACACTGACTGTCGTGAAGACTTGGAGCCAGGATAGTTGCGTTTGTCTCAAGGGCCAGTGAGCGCATTTGCTCTGGAGGAACTGTCAAACGTCATTTCTAGATAAGTGAACTCATTGGTTTTTCTAGAGTAGTGTCCTTGTAGCTTAGAAGTGGGTTTTTGGTGTTTCGAGCTAAAGTATATGTTTGAACCCCCGAAGTCATCTCCAGGTCTAATGATAACTATCAAAACTCCTGCCATTCGATATAAATAAATACATTATTTCAATTTATTCAAAGGCCCTACAATGTCTACTTAAAAGATGATTAAGATATAGTGGACCAATAAAATTGTTTAAAGCGCGGTTTTGGAGTAGCTAACAACAATACAGTTGTTGTCACTATGCATCCTCTTCTATGTGTTCTTCTTTTTTCCACAGATTGTTTTCAAACATGACTCTGCATGATCGTTGTCCGAAGAATGCTTCTTTCCAGTTAAAGCACGCTATGCTTTACACTAATCTTTGTCACTTTTTGATTTATTTTCCTCCCATAAAAAGTCACATGCTAATTCAAATTCGATGTATACAGTCATAAGAAATGTTTTGGTACTTTTCTGTCGCCTAAAACGCCTGCAAATAGCGTCTATTTGACTCAAAATTAATATATTTAAAACATAAAGAGTTATTTTCGTCTATTTTATATTTGATGTGTTAATGTTAATCAAGATTATATAGTTCTATCTCCCTTTTCTCAACGTCTGTAGTCACTTGATAATCAACGACGTGATTACAAAACTACTTTGAAAATAATTTGATTTTAATTTTATTGAGGAAACCAAACACATTGATAAATGAAGTCGATTTTAAAATGGAAGATTCGAATTGAATTTATTCTGAGGTCTCCATGTGTTCCTTTGCATGCATTCAAATATCGCTTTGAAAGCTTTACCTTCTGCCGTCTTCATTTCTGGATGTTCTTTCTACTAAATGGATCTGTTTGCCATAGGAGACAAAATTTTCTCAACATATCTTGGCCCTTTCACTTGAAAATTCTATTGATTTTCACAAGTATACGCCCTTTTGTGTAAATTCCAATCAAGCATATTTGAAAACGCATTCCACATACACTTCATTTCAATGGTTGATCTCGAGCTTAACAAGACATGATTATTTACAAGCTGGTTAGACAATTAAAACTTCATCCAGTTTACAAAAACGTCGATACCCTTTGCGCCAAATTTTGTGAATAAATGAAGTTATTGGCAAATTACATGAAGTGCCTTCATCCCGATGAGAATTCATGTGATCGAAGTTCTAGGATGCATTTATCATAATATTATTTGATATTTTCAATTCTTTTTGAATTTGAAATTACGCTTAACTACTATATTTAGTCTCAATTCGCATAATATCACGTTCATCTTGAAATTACACTTGACGATTAAATTTCCTGACGCTTGCTAGAATAATTCAAATTTTGTCTTTATGACTGCCGATGAATATTCTTTTTGCCGTTAAGTATATATTGCCTAGATTGCATCACGGGTATAAATAAATTGAATGATCTCTCGTTTTTCATCCAATAATAGTAAGATGAATGGATAGATTATAAACGGTTGCCTTTAATTGGCAGGCTTTTTAGATAATGCGTTATGCGGCGTTTTGAATTAAAAATGTTATCCAACTTGGATTGTTTTGGAGATATATTTAAAAAAAGTCTAATGTATTTTTCAAGGTCATTAATTGTAGCAAAGAAACGATTTGATTGCAGCTGAGCTCTTTGTTTAAAAAACTATAACCAATTACTAAACCGGGATATTCAAGTGCTTGCTTTTTATAATCACCATTTCAAAAGACTGATGCTTCTAGTATAATCTTTGTTTATTCCTATATTCACTAAAACCACAATAGAGTACAAATTAGAGAACAAATTTAATGCAGACTTACTACTGCTTGTTGATGTTAATGGGTTGCCATGCTCTTAAAAATAACAAACTAGAAATGCCTATACTGTCATGTAAAAAAATTGTCTTTAATTCTTCGTCACTACGTATTTCAACAGAATTTTAATTCCTAATTCTCATTTCTCCCCCCTTGTTGAATTTCCATCGCTCACCCCCAGTATTTCCATTTTGATTACCACAAATTCCATGGTGAAATATTCCGAATTTGGTGAATTCAAAATCGTTAAAAAACTTTGAAGTTTCTTAGTTTAAACAAATCATATAATGGGAGAAAATAGTTTTTTTCGAAAATCGGAAACTATTTTATATGGAAAAAATGTTTTTATGACGTTTTTATTTCATTAAAGCGCAAAGCAAATAAACTAAGAAATTCAGGCACAAATGAAATTGTACTGCCCTAGACAAATTGAAGCATAATTCTAGCCTCGGTTACATCAAGTGACTTGTCTAAAGTAAGAAGGGATTTTAAGAATAAAACTAAATCCATTTAGGTTGAATTGGAAAGGTATGCAGAATGCAAAATGACAATTCAGTTCCCGGTCACACATTCTAGCAATCGTTCACTTTCTGAAATAGGAAATTAAAAAAGTCTATTAACCGACAGTTGACTTCTGACTTCAAATTGCTATGATTCCACTATATGTCATATTTTACTTCTTCAACAGTACTCACCTCACCTTTTTCCACCTTCGTCTTGGAAAAAAACTCTCTGCCCTTCCACCTCCACCTCGTGAATTTCTTTCACTTTGATGTTTCTTCCGCTCTGTGAAGTGTGAAGTCGCATAAAGAGCTAGTGATAACAGACAAAACGCCTGTAATTTGGTATAATCAAAAAGGCAAATATTCTTCTTAACTGGGTGGAAAGAATCCTCAATTTACTCAATCCAGTTGTATATTTTATTCTGCCAAGTTTATTTACTTAAAATCAAGTGTATTTCAGTATCTAAATTATTAAACCTTAACACGTTTGCTCATTTAGAGCGGTTTTAACGCCAAATTCTTATTGGAATTCGCAGAGATTTCTTGCAAATGTAATGACAGGAGAAAAAGCGTTCTATTAATGACGTTAATTACCAATTTTTGGAAAATGATTTCAAACCTAGAGTAATATGCAAATGCCACTGTGGTATATTGATGTAAATTAATCCATAAATTGCGATCAAATGATATAATTTATAATTAAATGTAACTACAACTAATAAAATTTAGTAGAACATGTAAATTAAATGCAAAATCAAAAAAATCCGATTTATAAGCCGTATCTTGATGCGTGCGAAGATGGTTTAAACTCTATACTATGTATAAAACCTTATCGGAATTGTTTCATTACAATATACTTGCTCATCCTAAAACAGAGGTCGATGCCATGATAAGGAAAGTGTATTTTCGCCGAAGTAAAATTTTGAGGCACATATCTAGGATAATGATTATTAGAAATTTAGCAATTTTTAATTGCAAATTTTTCTTAAACGGCAGGCTTTATGGTATTTACCATTAGCCCTAAAACTTTGACTTCAGCTAACCCCAGGGGTGGGGTGAGCATTTATAGCAGTTCATTAGTTGCCCTCTTTCTACCTGTATTACTGGGATTTTGTCGTTGTCTTTAGGGCTGGAGAGCAAATCAAGTGGGACATCTCCATTATCTCCTGTAGATTACATAGAAGGCATGTGGGTTGAGTGCATTCGGCAAATCTGTGAAGGTGTTTTACCAGGAAATCATGTCCCGTGCGTCGTCAAAACTCAACAACGGCTTCGATTCTTCCCCAGTCGGCTATGTAGAAGATTGCACTGTCACCAGGTTTCAATTTGTTCGAGCTTAAGTGCGTTGCACATTGAAGTCTTGAAATCTCTTCTGATTAAGGCCTTCATTGTGTGCCCGTCTATGCCTTGGAAAATCGTTGCCCCTTCTTACCAAGTGTGTCAGCAAGCTCATTGCCTTTAATGCCACAGTGACCAGAAATCCATTTAAGGACCAGTTTTTTTTCTCTCTCAGCAGCTGATAGAGTTTTCTAAATTTCTTTATCTCAACTATTTTGGGTGGCGCTCTGTTCCCAATTGAGTTTATTGCTGACTTTGTGTCCGAAAGTATCACCGCTTTGGTGAATTCCGTATCCAGGCAACATAATTGGCATAGTGCTATCCTAATGGCCTCTATTTCTTCTTCAAAAACGGATCTATTATGTCCCACTTCTGCGTAGAAAGAGAAGAGTTCAGAATAGTCACCTACACCAACGTTTGCTTGGTTTTCTATGTATGACCCATCAGTGAAGCGAGCCATTGATCTGCAGGATAGTTGACATTGATTGTCTCATGGCCTGTGAGCGCATTTGCTCTGGAGGGGTGGTTGATTTCAATGAGCGTCATTGATTGTCTCAAGGGCCAGTGAGCGTTTATAGCACGACATTGATTGTCTCAAGGGCCAATGAGCGCATTTGCTCTGGAGGGGTGTTTGATTTCCTGAAGAAAACGAGCAGTTGAGGGCAACACACTACATCAGTGTCTGCAAATGGGTTCATGGGAGAGAGAGGCTTTTTGGTTTGTCATCGATTTGTAATGCTTTCTTCAGTTCTATGGCTTTCTGTATTAGACCAGATTGCGTTTTCAGATGTCTGGGTCTATTCTCATAGGTGCTGAAGAACTTGTCCATGGGAATGCGCAGTAGGTTCTCATACAGAATCAAGGCCTTTTCTTTGATAAGGAAACATATTGTGGTGCTTCCTGTAACTAGCAGTATTGCATCAATGGGTATTGATTTTATCCCTCCAGTAATTAGTAGTAATGCTTGGTTGTTTGCCTTCTCGAGTGGTTTGAGTGTCACCTATGTGGATGTTATGAGTGGCTTAAAGCAATACAACATTACTGGCTGAATAAACATCTTGTTGGTGGTGTTGAGAGTTGAGCGCGCACATCCCCATATGCCACCAGCAAGACGCTTCAGTACATTCAGTCTATTGGAGACGCGTTCTGCTATTTTAGCAATGTGACTTTTCCACGTTAGCTTTGTGTGGTAGAATCCTTGTACCTTAAAAGCGGGTTTATGCTGTGAAAAAGAAAATGTTTGGAATGCAGTTTTTGCGGTGTTAATTATCATTCCATTGTTGTCGCACCAGTTTGCTAGTAGTTTAAAAAAAAAGTTTGGAATGCAGTTTTCGCGGTGTTGATTACCATAGTTTGGAATGCAGTTTTTGCGGTGTTAATAACCATTCCATGCACCAGTTTGCTAGTAGTTTAAAAAAAAAGTTTGGAATGCAGTTTTCGCGGTGTTGATTACCATAGTTTGGAATGCAGTTTTTGCGGTGTTAATAACCATTCCATTGCAGTATTGCGGTGTTGATTACCATTCCATTGTTGTCGCACCAGTTGTGCACTATAAAGAACACTTTTTGTCCTCTCCTGAGCCTTTTTCTTAGGGGCGGAATACCATAGAACAAGATCATCTGCATAAAGTAAGCACTTAACGCCCGTGACTGTCTGTTCTAATTCGGCTATGTCATTGATGAAGACATTGAAAAGAGTGCAGCATTTGACAGCTCCTTGTGGAAGGCCTGTTTGTAAAAGATTGGATTTTGATAGACCATTTCCGTATCTGACTTTACATGATCTTTGTCGAATGAATGCTTTCATCCAGCTTAGCATGTTATGCTTAATACCAATCTTTGCCAATTTTAGAATTAGCTTCTCTTTCCATACTAAGTCATATGCTGATTTGAAATCGACGAAACAGCCGTAAGGGTATTTCTTGCATCAAGGGGATCTTTGATGTGTTGGGAGAAAGTGGCTACATGTTGGTTCAATGATCTTTGTGGCCTTAAATCTGCTTTTTCACTATTAAGAATATTGTTGGTCTCAAGGAAGCAGGTCAACCTCCTGTTAACCATTCTTTCCATAAGTTTAGCCAGCCCGCTTGTGAGGGAGATAGGCCTATAGTTGTCAAAGTTGTTAAGGTCTTTGCCTTAGGTCTTTGCCCTTTTTTAGTACTGGTATTACTATGGCAACTTCCAATTTTTAGTACTGGTATTACTATGGCAATTTTCCATTGGTTGTGAACGAGACTGGTCTCCCAGATTTTGGTGAAAAGCGTCAGCAATTTCCTTGGCTTTTGGTCCCTTTCTAATTAGAAATTCCGGACTTGGCTTTTGGTCCCATTCTAATTAGAAATTCCGGATGGATTCTTTTGGACCCATTCTAATTAGAAATTCTGGATGAATACCCCGGAATTTTTGCACTTAAGCTGTTTTATCGCAGCATTGAGTTCGTACCTTGCACTTTAGCTGTTTTATCGCAGCATATGCAATGCCCATTTATACAATCACGTCATTTTGCAATGTTCTAATACACATCGCCTTTCACTACTATGCATCCGATGGTGTAAATTCGTTTGCTCTGTTAGCAAGACCTCATTTCCACATTCACCAAAACGATCGGAGTTCTCTCCTTTATCTTCCATGCCTTGGGTCGTTTTTAAATTAAATGTACATTCTATTCTATGGAACAAAGTATCTCTCGAATTTATCAATGTAGAATCGTTTTGTCCCGGATCAACTAAGTGATTTCCTTGTAGTGCTTCAATTGGCTCCCATATGTTCTAATCCAAAATGCAAGCAATTAGTTTGCAATAGGAAGAGAAATTAATTCCATCAGTTGAAATTATTCTGAAGAGTGGGTACATAATGCTTTCAGCAAAATGAAAGTTTAATTGCTAAGTAATTTGATTTGAAGCCTTGTTGGCTTATTGGATGCGTGATTGTTTAATGTCAATATATATAAAACGATTTACTAGTGATGAATACAAAATGCCTTTTGTGGATTAATGGCAATTTGCAGTGCGCAAACATAGACTGGCGAAAAAAGATTCACAGTGTTGTTCGGCCGCACCACCCAATCCTGGGGTGCTAAAGACTTATTTATGAAGCTTGGTGATCAAATGTCACATATGTTACCCGTCATGTTTTGAGTGATAATATTTGATGACCTTGAACCGCATTTCAAATAAGACTACCTACGAAATTAATTTCACTGAAATCAAGATATATGCTAGTGAAGCGAATTTTCAGGGACGTATATTTTGGTTCTCCTGCAAATAAAGCATCTTTTAAATGGAAGCTAAAATATGCTTGTTTCTACATGTGCTAGAATGAGCACAAATATAATTTAAATCGCATAATAGTGAAGTCAGGATTTACGAGGTACTTGGATTTTTACGGTTGTATTTTCAACTTTGTTTCCAACTTTATATTCCAATCTATCAATTCAGATCAATATCAAGATAAGCAGTACACTTTCATCTAGACACCAAATCGTATAAATTCTAACACTTTGTTTTGGTTTCTTTAGAACATGTTTTATCAAATTCAACCCTTTTGTTTTTCAGATTTTCAAAAAATTCAATTTTCAATAAATTACTTATTTTAATATGTCGGATTGAAACTCAAATTGGCAAAGAATTCCAGTATATTTGCGTAAAATATTATTTCCCACCTAATAATGGCTCCTAAGAGAAAATATTTATGGCATCGCTTATAAAAGATAAAAGACCAAGTTAAAACATTATGTAGGTCAATTATAATATGGATTTCGAAATAAGGTGATCAAATAATTGTATAAAAAACTGAAATATGAAAATCATTGATGTTGCATCAAATATCCTCAAACGTAGCTCACAAATGGGATATATTTCTGCAAGATATGGACTCGTTTGTGTTCGTTTATAGTTCCTTGTTCAGATATTCATCGAACGCATTTTCACTATTGAAAGTGGGTCCATAAGGAAGATAATAAGGCGATTTACTCTAAAATCTTGTTTCATTTTCAATTACTTGAAGCGAATGTTCTTCTTTATGTGCCCATCCAAATGCCGTTTTTGAAAGATATTGATTCCACCATTTTTGTTTATGAATGCCATCTCTGTTGACGCCATATTAAACAAAACCTTTGTGATGCGTCTCGGTTCATACACATAAAAATCTAATGATTTTCACTATCGTGCTTCTATTCGTGGAAAAACCAATCAAGCATATTTGAAAAGCGCATTCCACATATATATCATTTGAATGGTTCATCTCGATTATGGCAACGCATTTGGCTCCTCAAGAAGGCAGGCTGTAAAAACTCATTTCGCTTACCTGTATGCACAAGGTCGCTTTCATTCAAAGTTGGTTTAACTACAAATCCTTTATTACTTTCACCACATGTGTATGATTTTTTCCCGTATGGGAACGCATATGCCGAGTCAAATCATCTTTGCGTTTGAAAGCTTTTTTGCATACTTCACATTTGTGGGGCCTTTCTTCACTGTGGGAAAGCATATGTCTAGTTAAATTTGATCGATTTTTAAAGGCTGTTTCACATTTTCTGCATTTGTACGGTCTTTCATCACCGTGGACCCGTTTGTGAGAATTCAGTTCAAATTTGGTATAAAATTGATTTCCACAAGCTTCACATTCGAATGGTTTTTTGTCACTATGTCTGAGTTTGTGAGCGTCCAAAGAGCATTTATATTTGCAGGTTTTATTGCATACATCACAAGTGAAGCGTCTTTCCTCACCAACTTCATCTAAAGGACCATGTTTAGTTGGAAGGTTGTTGCCCACAATAGAATTGGACTTGTTCAAGGGAGCTAAAAATAAGACGAATATGTGTATACCAGACTCTTTTAACGTCCTATCTATAGTTGGTAGTTGTTTTACTTACAGCAATACATGTAAGATTGAATATTAAATCATAGGGAAATCATGTTTGTATCAGTTACCTTTCAGATTATAAAATTCCACGTGCAAAAGCTTCATCACTATTGAAGCGGAACAACTTCATCCAAGATACACGAACGCCAATGAGATAATAACCGGATTATGATGAAAGTTGATAAATATAATTTGAATATCGATCAAG
>UZAE01000717.1:0-19243 GCA_900617975.1 Rodentolepis nana | reverse complement strand
TGTCTAGATTATCTTTTTGAGTTCAGTAGTATTGGATAACTATTTTGATTTGTGGCACATGGCCGAGGAGGATGAGAAAGGCATCTTGGGGATCATGGCTTTTAAACCCGGGTTTCTTTATAGCCACAGTCTTGGCTGAATCTTCCCAGAGCATGATGTTAAATCTGGGTCGTCAAGGTAAGTAGGTTAAAGTTGCTATAGACGTTGGTTTTCAGGAGGAAAAAAAATTTACACTCGTCAGCAGTTGATGCATCTTACGGTTCGATTTCGTCTGCGTGCAGAAAGCGTACATCTCGAAAGTTTGAGTGATGAGGGCACTTCCATCTCTAAGACTACAGAGTGGCTTGCAAAATTCTTCTCCCCCAACACCAAAAACATTTATTTATTCATTTCAAATGGCAGGCATTATGATAGGTGCCATTAGCCCTTTAGTTGACTTCGTGCTTCACAGAAAGGAAGAGAAACACAAAAGTGGCAAAAAGTCGAGAGGGGGGACAGAATAATGATTCACAGACACAAAGGTAGAAAAAAGGTGAGGTGAGTACTGTGAAAGTAGTCGAATATGACATACAGTGAGGTGATGGTGTTTTGAAGTCGGAAGTCAACTGCCGAATAATAGAGTTTTTGCCGTGCGAGTATACGTTGCCCGGGGTGCACCACGTGGAGGTAAGTCTATCGCACACCCCACACCAAAAACATTATGCACACCAAGCTTATATGAATCTTTGTACAACTATACACTTAACTTACACGTCAGAGGGGGCATGGGGAATTCTTTTAAACGGCATTGCATAAGACTGTTGAAGATTGGAGTTTCCAAGACTTACATTGGGAAGCAATTGCCTTCAACGAGAATAGGATTTCTTGACCACAAATTGATAATCGTTCTGTTTTACTTGGCTATTCTCCGACTACTTCCATTCTGGTTCGTGTTGATGCTCCTTAGCCTGAAGTTTTCCTCAAACTTTTAACATTAAGAATGTGAGCTTAAAGTTTCATTTGCTAGTCTCTCGAAATGCTAAGAATTTTCTATCCTGTCTTACACGTGGGTTACAGAGTATGTTCTTGAATCCCTTCTTGGTATAAATCACAATCCTCTTGCAGTGCTCCCAATTTCGCTCAATTCCCATCAATGCCATCTATTCACCAGGAAATACTAATTGTTTTTCCTCCCTAGTAAGCAAGAACCAATACCCCTAACAAACGCACTTATCCATTTAATCTTCTTTTTAGGTCGACAGATTACAATCCCAAGTTCTGGCCCTCACTGCAGATCTAACATACTTGAAAACCCGATATTCCAAGTGAATCCATGACAGAATCCCGAAATTACTGTGATTACTTCCTTTGTACAGTTTCTAGTCACTATCTGTCAATATTTTTGGCTTTTCTCTAAATAAGCACGCATTTTCAGATTACTGAATCCTCAGCAGAAACCATTTATTCGTGTCAGTAAGCGTTTCACGATTAATGAAACTATCCTAAAAATAAACACACACACGCATACATAGAGGCGTGGCAGCAAGAGCAAGAGAAGAAAGTAAAGAATTGAAGAAAGTATGGGGATTAGAAAAAGTGGAGTAAAGATCTACATGCAGAGTGAGGTTACTGTTGTCGGGAGGCCTGAATTTGGCTGTAGTACATCAGATGATGGAGCGGTATTCCCCAATTAGCGGTCTAAAAAAATAAAATATCAAGAGGATAGAATTGATCCAAGTGCTCTTTGATGCTCTCTTATATATCATGCTAAGAAGTCGAGCGGGCGCCATGCTTAAAGAGAACAAAGGCTGTTAAAACATGGTGCCTTGCGATCCCATGGGGGCTTAACAAACTTACACTGCTAGTGCATGAGACTTAAACAGTCTGGGACGATGAGGGAAAATGAGATGTTAGTAGCAAATATGACTTAAACACTCTCTCAATGAGGTTAGTAGTATGGAAGATCGTACTTACCTCTGATTGTTGTTTAATAGCATTGAGAGTATTCTCGGCTTGTCGAAAGTCCCTCAATTCAAGAACTACAAAATGAAAAGAGGGGTATTGAGGTGAGAGCTGATATAATCAAACCCGAGTCCATTCACAGGATGAAATTTCTTACATGAAATAAATTGTTTGATAAGTTCACTAGCACCCGCTGAAATTCGATTGAGAGAAAGTTCCGTTTGGAGAGAAGAGATGGAGGCGATGATTGACTCCCTGCTTGGAATCTGCATTAAGATAATTGGAGATAAATGAGGATACGTTAATAACCAAAAGTTAGTATCATTTCATAACTAGAGCATATAGTGATGTAGATACAGACCCGATTACGATACTATTTGATACTGTGTAAAGCCTAAAGATGTAGACATATACTTAACACCTAAGGATTAAGGCGAATTGATTTTCAACTTGAAAAACCACCTGATTTAGAAATGTGAACCAAGCGCTAGTCCGCAAATCTGTAGTAGATGAAAAGGCATTGATGAGTGACAGACACGAAAAGTTCCAAGTACGTAGCGAATGATCTTTTAGACGATTTACAGGCGTCTTTCCAACCATTCATTTGCATTGCCTGAATTGCGGCATTATCATATCATTATTATTCATACATCTTTGTTGTTGGCGGATGAGACGCTTACTCTGTGGTGAATCACACAAAAACTTCCCTCTCAAGACCAATGTTTCAGTAGAACAAAGATATATAGAATACCGGGAAAAAACAATGAAAGAAGGAGTGTAGTGAAGTCAACTGATGATTTAAAATAATCTATTCTAGGTGTGCTTCTTCGCTAACAGACTGAGTAAAAAATTCAAATTCAAGCACAAATATAACTCTGATTAAAAAGGTAAAAAAAAGAATTGTAGGATACCTCAATGACAAATCGGTTTTCAGCTTAAATATGATAAAAGCCAGGAAATAGGAGGCATGCAGCGTGACTAAGTAAACACCAATGAGCCGATGACAAGGGTAATTACTAATTACATTTGGTATTATCAATGCCTTCGTAAACCAAGAAGCACAGTATTTTAATAAATCATCAATTTGAGAAAGAGGAAACCACCTTGATACCTTTTGAAAAACTACACTCAGCTATCTACTTTGAGATGAGCTGACAGAAAAATGGATTTAGAACAGATTAATTAAACGCTCACACACATTAAACCCTAATCCTTCCATTAAATATATTCACTTATCTATGGTCAAAATTGATCTCTATTTACCTTGCCCACTCGGTATAAGCCATAGGGACTAAGCCCACAACCTGTCATTATTACCAATATTAAAACCATACAATTTGACAAACTGGGATAATTACCATGATCTGTAAATTATATGGTATGACAGCAATTAGTAGGCTTGCACATTTACCAGGTCAAACCACCAACTAGTAATTATCGCAGCAATAAATAATAGATTTTCTCTTGTGTCCAATTTTTCTGCCCAATAAGTTTTAGTTAACACACCATTATACAATGCACACAAATAAAGATAAGCTATCTCTGATATCCTCTGGAATCCTGTAAGTTACACAAGATACTGAAGGAGCAAAGCTTACCTCAAGGGTAGTATCCCCAAGAACCTTATTGACTTGAGCAGCCAAACGCGAGATAGTGGAGGGAGCTTCGTAATCCAGAGGTGGATTAATCATACCCGCTGACGGTTGCACTGGTGACTGCATGATAGGAAGAGTGGTCTGAGGCATAGCAGATGCGGCATAGGCTGGCATGGAGCCCATGGGCTGTCCTGTCATTTGTTGTGGCAAGGCCGTAGTCGAATAGGGGTTTACAACCGGCTGGGATGAAAGAATAGGAGGGACAGGTACGGTTGCAATTGAGGAAACACCAGGATGCAAGGCAGCATGTTGGTGGGGATTGGTTCCTGCGGCGCCCACTCCATCGACTGAATGATAGACGCGAGCACGACGTCTGGATGCTGAAGAGTTGGAGAATGTGGTATTTTCTGAGAGAGACAAAACGGGCGGATCGTTCCAACCGGCTGAAAGATAAGGTTGATCAAATTGAAAAACAATTATTTAGACAACGTATGTAAAGCACACGCGTATGCGAAATTTTAAGTTATTTTTGGAGATGAAAAAAACAAACGTACAAAGCCATCAGCTATTAAAACAAAGAGAATATCATATTCAATTAACCCTTTAACGATAGCCATTACCCAGTAAAGCATTACGTTGTCAATAGAATGAAACCACTGAACCCAACCACATACATCAAGAACAAAGTTGCATTAAAATCGAAGTTCAATTACTACGTTCAAAATACGAAGTTGGTGAACCAAAATGGACAAATTAAAACGGAAAACCGGGAATAAAAATAACGAAACACAGTGAGTAAATACAAAATCTACCAAAAGAGCAATAAATATGCAGATAATATCAAATAAAATGCTGGTGAATCATTAAAATTAAAGCATTTTGTGTAATTCCAATTAACACTGGAAAAACGAGAACAAAATAAACAACATGTATTAAGGTAAATAATAAACAAGTCTCAACTGTACTTAAAAATCGTTAACCAAAAATAATCTTAAAAAGGTGGTTAATCTCGTTGGATATTTCCGATGAGAGGCTTAAATTCAATAACCTTCAACGTCCAATAATCCGGACTCAACCAGCGTTTGAGCATTTCAAGCATTGGATGCGAATCCGATGGTACAAAAGCCAAAACTACGTATGTGGTAGACGCATATGGTAACCAATGTGCAATCAATGAACAACGGTAAGCCATAATAAAGCAAAAGGCAACTGCAAGCATTAAGTAACTGCCTATTTACAATCCAACCAATAGATCCTTTTAGAACGTTAAAGAATTAACTCCAAAATCGAAGAGATAAATAATTAAAAGCTTAATTTAGTAGTGCAGCGTAAATATATTATTTCAGGCACAGCAAACAGGAGAATAGCCAAGAGTGAGAAAGTAGAGTAATTAATATTCGAAGTTTCATAGTAGAAATAAACAAAATACAATGAATAAATTTTTGAAACCATCGGGCGAGTAGGTGTAAATAAATAAAAAATAATGTGCCCAAAAAATAGCCCAAAGAAAATAAACGAGAAAAAGTTCTTTACAATGAGTGCACGTTGTAACCGGCATACAATATCAAAAGGCTACAAAAAGACGAGATCACATTTTTCAACTAAAAAGAGGCTGATTTCACTTATATGCACCATGGATATCTTATTAAGCTAAATTCATTAAAAAATGGATAAGATTCGAGCAAATACACATTTCGAGTTATTTCAGATAGCACAAAATTTTAATAAGTGTAAAAAATTCAATGAAGGACCAAAAAAGTAATAAATATATACAGCGCATTTGTGTTAGAGAATTCAAACGAGCAAAAAATTAACTGCCGTAGAAATTAACTTGAGGCAAAGAATGAAATATCAAAAATACCTACGTGTATAAGGCACAGACATTCTGCAGAAATAAGGATGAGCCGTGCAGACAAGGTCGAAGTAAAACAAATTTATATTTAATATTATGAAGGCGTAGCTATTTTATAAAATTAACAAATATTAAAATATTGAAGAGTAATGATTTATTGTAAACCTTCTTAAAAACCATTTAAAAAGTTTTACTTTGAACACCAATGAACATATCTAGTTATCTCCTAATTGTCAACAGTTTTCCTTATGCTTCATTTTTCTGGAGAATCTTCCTGCTAATTCCAAGAATTATTAGTTTACATGATTATATTTCTCTATTGGATATTTACACAGTTATAATACAGGAGTTATAAAAGTGATAGTGCTATTTCTATTTATTGGCAAAAATTGTTCGATTGGCATGCCTCCTCGTGGTACACACTGGACAACATCTACTCATACAGCTTAATAGTCTATAAACCAGCAGTTGACTCCTAATATAATAAAGGATGGAATTTTGCATTTTATATCAATATTTCCTTCTCAATTTATTTCTGTTTATTCCTGTAGTTAAAGGGCCAATATCTAAACAATATCATCCTTTGATCGCTAAGATTTATGCCTGCTGATTAATGTCTATATAGATAGCTGTCATAAGTCGGAGATGTGTTAAACCAGTCATGACTTATTTCCTACGAAGAAACTTTTTTGTTTGCATCTTAAATAGTTAGTTGATAAATTTTGATGACTAGTTCTGATAATAATTTAATGATCTATTAACACAAGTACGTTCTGTTGATCCTTTGTCGTTTCGTTTCTACCAGTTATAAAACTAATAAAAGCACACTGACATTGCTGTTTTTGCCTTTGTTTTCATTAATGTATGGGCAACAGATAGTTCAGAGATCATAGTCTTACAATGGGTATTTATTTAATTATGCCCTTACTAAAACTATTCATGTGTTGTAATATATTTGTCTGGTCAAAAATGAAGGCACGTCTTTTTGTCAGCTCGAAATGACAATGAAAAGTAAACACTTGGTAAGAAATTTATACCAAAATCATGTGAATTTCAAATTTTTCATTGATTTTATGATTTATTTTTCTTTCAGAAAAGGTAATCAATGATTCATCATTTAATATAATTGCAAATATGTTGACAGTACAAAATTCACAAGCTAAAATATAAACAATAACTTAGGATTAGTGTGATTATTCTTGGAATTTTGAGCTGAAGCGTTAACTCTGATCTTTGAGACATTTTTCGAGTCTTGTTTGATGCCAAAACTTTGCTAAATTTGCTCTGTACATCTCAACTCATATTTTTAGTACCATTAAGGGATATAATTATTGTTGTGAGGCTAATCTTTTAAACATAATTAGTTTTCTTTTATAATTCCAAGAAATCGAAGTCGCGAGGCAATTGTCAGAACTATTTATGCTAAGGTTGAAATCAAAGACTATTTTCGATGTTTAAGACGTTAATTACCAAAATGACGAAATAAATGTATTTCAATTGGTGACTATATGCTAAAACAATAGTACTCCTTTAAATAAATTATTAAACAGAAGTTTTATCGTCTAAATAATTAAATCTTGTGCTTATAGGAATTTCTCTATGACGGTGTAGAATCGTTTGTTTTAAAGTTTTATGGCGTTGGCGTTTAAATAAGAATTGTTATTGGGAATCCTACGGGATATTGTTGTCTTGGGATTATTCATTTGTTAACTTAAATGGCAAAGAAAACATACGACCATCTCTTCAAACTCATGCTCATAGGGGATTCTGGTGTGGGAAAAACTTGTATTCTTTTCCGCTTTGTTGAGGATTCCTTCTCAACTTCATTCATATCAACTATCGGTATTGATTTTAAAATAAAAACTGTGGAGATAGATGGGAAAAGAATAAAATTACAGGTAACTTTTATTGTTTAATTTATTGATTTTTTTCAGATTTGGGATACTGCTGGTCAGGAGCGCTTCCAAACAATTACCTCATCTTACTATCGTGGAGCTATGGGTATAATGCTTGTCTACTCAGTAACATGCCGTAAATCCTTCGAAAATATACAAAAGTGGATGAAAAATATTTCAGAATTAGCTTCAGAGGACGTTGATAGAATCATTGTAGCCAATAAAACTGACAAGGTGGATCAACGAGTGGTTTCAGCTGAGGAAGGACTTGCTGTAGCTCAAGAATATGACGTAAGTTCGAAATTCTTCTTCATCTAGCTAATACATAATAGGTCCAACATTTTGAAACAAGTGCAATGAATGGTACTAATATTGAAACGGCATTTTATGAACTTACGAAGGCTGTCTTAAAGAGACCTCCCAAGGAACAGAATGCCCAGCAATCGAACATTCGCGTCCACAACCTCGACACTAAACCACAATCGTCATCTTGTTGCTAAAATGCTTTTAAATTTCTTCTCGTGTGTTAATTGCTCGTATTTTCCAAATCGCTTGTCGATTTGCAGTTTCTTCTCACCGGCCTTTTTTTCAGTAGCTTGTCTCCAGTGTAACTTACCACGTCTTCTCCTTAATTCCACAGAATTCTTTCTGAATTGGATCTGAGATCTGCTACAACTACTGTGATTTCTGCTAATTTTCTCCGCCTTCTAGTTTGCATCTGAGGCAAAGAACACTCCATTTGTGCGCTTTTATTCTACTCTCTTGTAAATAGTTCTCTATATTTACGTCGATTTTTTTTCGATACCTTCCCCAAAATATATCTATTCCTTGTTGTTCATGGAAATTCGAAATTATTATAAGCGTCCTCCATTTTTATGTTGAGCTTCTCCGCATTTTCCCCACCTCCTGTTTGGGTACTTTTAAGTTGTCCGGAATATCAATTGCGTCACAGTTCTTCCTAGGTGGTTTTTAATCGATATGCATCATTGCATAAATAAATGTCCTATTGGCTTCGGGCCTATTGGCTTGATTTCAGTTGTTAGGTGTGCCTGTTGCCAATTAGCTTAGCCTTTGAAGTTTGTGAAAATTAGTTTATTTTGAACAAGCAAATTCCGGTCAGCAATGTTAGTAAGCTTCTCGGTCATGTGAAGATAACCTGCGCACTTGATTGCCATAGAGACATACTCCAGATCGGAGGTTATCGATTCACATATGGTCGTTGTAGCTTGTCAGTACCTTGAAGTAAGGAAATTGCTTTATAACCCATTGATATTCGATAAATAAATGCATGTAGTTTACGCCTCCATTCAATGATTTTGGCGTGTTCATATGCGGGGTTAGAATTGCGATTTTAGTGCCAACTTCCGGTTAACAAAAGAGATGGTTGTACTTGACCGTTTGGTGGTTCTTCAACATGGCTGCTCTGTCTGTAATAAGTGCTGAAAATAGTTTCCTATACGAGTTTGAGATTTACTGGTTATTAATCCAAGTACCCCTCTCACAGCAACCTCGAGGTGCATACGTTTATTCCAATATTTTATACATTTTTATAAGGTAATTTCGATCTGGAAGTTTCGATAATCCGAATCTTTTGCACTTTTATTGTCTCATCGGATAATGAAAAAAACTTACCCCACTCATACACATAGTGTAAAACTGATCAATGGAGTGAGAACGGGATCCCAGAATGCCTTTCTTCCCCTTAAGCATTTCTCTTCAATGAGTTTGAGAAGCGCTATTACAACCTTCATTTTGAATATGTGCCACTTGTTTTATAAATTTGATGGATATCGATTATAGAGAACGATGTAAATCATTTTTTGTTAATTTGATTAAAAGTGAAAACAGTGATGTGGGTGGGAAACATAATTCGAAAATTTTCATCCAGGAATTTACATGAAGTGATTAATCGACTGGTGTGCACGTGACCAATGGCACTGTACAATGTTCTCATTAATGTTTATTCAAACTCTATTAAGCACTGCCAGCAGCCTACAAATGAATCCATTTATCTGCGGACAGACCTACTAGTTTCCTTTCTTCTATTGTCTACATCGCTTCCCTATTCCACAAAAGATTTGAAATCCACTTATTCTAATTAACAAAAGATGACGCAGCTTTATAAACACAAGCTCCCATCCAAAGCATAGCCTTCAACACCTCAACTCCTTTGGTTGGATGGGTAGGATTCTTTTAATGAAAAAAAACACCGCTTAACAAGGCTATTGAGTTATTCTGAAAAAGACGATTACTTCTCAACCTCTCTGCACTGCACGTATCCATTTCAAACTATTTTTACTATGTTAAGTAATCTCCACATCACTTCACATACACAGAGTACTTTTGCACACTATTAAATGTTAAATCAAGCCCATAGTCATGTAAAGTGCATTTCAGTTTTGTTAAACGCATGGGGTCAATATACATTATTTCAAGTGCTTTTACTGAATGGAGAGAAAGCATTATCGTCATTGCAACTGGAAGAAAGACTTCATTCTAAGTATTGCACGTAATATTGCTAGCTTATGTGTCACTCATAGGTTATGGGTCATTGTCATTACCAGACCAAGTAGGAGTGCAAAAATCTATGGGGGAGGACTATTGGCATACTATTAAAACTCAAATCAATAATCCAACGATTTTCATTCAGATCCAAGCTATGGAGAGTCATAGAACTAGGCATTTACTCGAAATAGCAAAAAGGCAGTGTGCAATGTGAGGGGGTAGAGTTAATAAGGTGATGCGCAGTGGGTGGTCCAATGATAACAGATCAATAAATAATTTGGACGTTGGGGCTCGACTGTAGTTGTAAATGTAAATCCTCAAATCCTTCCAGGAAAATAATACTCGGTTATTATAACGACATGAAATAGCTAAAGTAGCTTTAATCTCGAGCGTAATCTGACCTGGAGATTCAAATTTTACGGTATCTAGTATTCGAAGATCTTCAGATTCATTTTGATCCACATTCAACCAACTATATCCAGTTTTTCCTTCGAAAACTCACAAACCAGGTTCATTCCAAGTAATAAGTAGTAGCTTACACAACCTAAGCATATCAGACCTCACTGGAGTTGAATGACAAAAGAGGGAAAATTAGAAACTAGGAAAAGATGATACTGTATGCATTAATAGTATTGAAATTAGAAATGAAATTTAGTTTCCAAATGCACTAAGTAACAAAAGTGATTTCCGTTTGCTAGTCCTGTTTAGAACCTGTAGAGCACACAACGTTGTCGCCGATGGACAAAGTAATCTCATGCGCTCTCAGACAGGCTTGAAAGTGCGCCCGTACAACTTCGCGAGGGTAGTAAGTGCGGTCGTGAGTGCAGAGAACACAGCCAACCGCAAATCGATAGTCCTCACGTGGTTGAGCAAACAGGCTATATTAATACAATGACTGTCTGACCCACACCATACATCCCAAATAAACGCGGTTCACGTGATACGTCTGTTTTCTTTATAACTTTGCGGTAGCTTAACTAGTTCTGGAGGTCTTTCCAAACATAAGAGATTCGGCTACAGAGATTACGGAGTATAGTCAAGGCTTAGTGGTATAGCAATCCGCTCCAAACCTTTTCAATAATAGAAATGAGAAAGTAAGATTAGCTGAAGCCAAATAAGGCAAATTTAGATATATTGAAACCTAAGCAAGTTACCTAAATTTCTTTAATTGGAACATTTTTAAATTTCCTTGGAGTGGAATTTGATTCCTACCGAAATTGCAAAATGCATGAATTCACGTCCATTTCGGGTACATCTTGTCACATTTATATTTATGAATATCTTATATTTCTGACATTAAGCTTATGACTTAGCTACATTTTGAATTTGTCATCTATTGCAAAAGCTTTTTGAAGTAAAATTTGAATGATATTTTGTAAGTTTGTTTCCGACACTCCCCAGAGTTTTTGGGAATGTATCGACAGTACGCAACTGCCTAATTAAAAAATAATTAATCATTGTTACTACTTTAATTACAAAGTTAAACATAAAAACATTAGATCAAATGGCAGGCGTTTTGATTGTTATCATTAGCCCTTTAGTTGACTTCAGGCTTCACAGAGGGGAAGGAACATCAAAGTATAAAAAATTCAAGAGGGGGGCAGAAGAGTGTATCAAAGATGAAGGTAGATTAGGTGAAAAAAGGTGGGATGAGTACTGTGAAGGTAGTCGAATATGACATACAGTGGGGTCATGGAAGTTAGAAGTCAGAAGTCAACTGCCGAATAATAGACTTTTTTGCCGTATGAGTATACGTTGCCCAGGGTGCACCACGTGGAGGTAAGTCTATCGCACACCCCAACATAAAAACATACTTATCTGCAAATCATGACCTAATTATAGACCATACAGCCTTTGCTTTTGTACAAAGGATAATTGAATATTGCATGGCTCTGATTGGGTGATTCGGCCTAGGTACATCACTAGCTTTTTGTCCGAACAGCTCGTCCTTATACCTTCTACTGATACAAAATTTGGTATGTATTTATGCATTTATTTGCAAGGAAGGGTACGTGATAGACTAATCTCCACGTGGTGCATCCTGGGCAACGTATACTCATACGTCAAAAAGTCTATTATTCGGCAGTTGAATTCTGACTTCAAACTACCATGACCGCACTCTATGTCATATTCAACCACTTCCACAGTGTTCACCTCACCTTTTCTCTGTCTATGTGACTATCTTTGACTTAACATCTGTGAATCACTCTTCTTTCCCCCTCTCGAATTTGCTCATTATATTGTCCCCCCCCCGGCCTCTGTGAAGCCCGAAGTCAGCTAAAGGGCTAATGATGACTATCAATATGTCTGCCATTTGAAATAAATAAATTTCCAAGGAATGTCCCAGGCGGTACCTTTTCGATCAACTCAAAGGGAATCTATTGAAAATTCACATTAATCTACACTTCTGCTAACTATGAACAATTAGTGAAGTTAGTCATTCTCAAAATTTATTCCTTGTCTAGATGGTTTTTAATTAGAGTTACTGTACCACTATTGCCTCAATTTTTTATTATTCATTTGCACCTGCTTTAGCCTAAAATATGGTTTCATCTCTTACACGTTGGAAGTAAATGTGAAATTTCTCTCTCCTCAGAATTTGTGACCCACGCTTTAGTTTCTTGCCGATTACTTTCATTTCAAGATGCATAACAATTTCCATATTACTGTCGATTGTAAAATCGAATGAAGTGATGTCAAGGTAATGACGTAACACTGCAAACAGATAACCTTGAAAGTTGTCACAAACAAGCTGACATGGCAATGAGTTGGAATAGTGTGGAGACGTTAATTTAGGAAGGTTACCCCAGTTTATTTAAACAGAATACCAAAATAGCTTTCTTGCAGATTGTGTTCAATTGCTTAGATCTCAACGTGTGAGTGCTAATTTGACCAGGAAATCACATGAATTTAAGCCTTATTTTTATGAAGAATCGACCGCCTGTCTGCTGTCTGTTTGTGCTTAAAGAACTTTGCCGATATCTTTTTAGTTGAGAAAAAATGACATACACGTAAGCCTATGGAGTTAACAGCGCTATCAAGGCTGGACAATGAAATCTCATGCTCATTCGAACAGTCTAAAAGGTGACTCAGTGCTACCCCACCCAGCCACCAATCAATAGTCGCCACATCATTAGTTAACCCTCAACTGTATTGTGCTGACTACATCCCGTTGTTGTAGTGACAGACAATCAGAATAAGCGCTATTCACATCATGCGATTTGTTTTCTCGATAGTTTTGAGGGTAATTTGGCTAATTTCATAACAGGGGATATTGTTATGACAAGTGCTAAAGATTAATCATGGCTTATTTGCATTGCATCAGCTATGAGATCTATGGCTAAAGTAAAATTTCCTTCCCTTCGATTAATTGTAAAATCTCAAAAGCACTTTCTTTAATTTCTTTCTTTCTTTTCTTTCTATTAATTTTTAGTTAATTATAATTTCTGCTTGATTTAAATTATTTTACAGCAGAATTCACGGATAAAAGAGACGCAGACACGATTAAAGCGTAGCTCCTTATTAAAAGTGGTAATTAGTATTGCTTATCCGTTTAAAAAAGCACCTAACAGGAATTTTGTGAGATGTGCGACACATAAACAAGTAATTGTCTGCATTTCCTTAATTAACATGACCACAAGTTTAGGTGTTCTTGAAAACACAACTATTTGTATGATGTTATGAGAAGCTGTTTTCAGTCTTTTCAAACTCCTATTTAACCTGTAGCGGATTGCACAGTAATCTCCATAGAAAGAAATCCTGGTTTACAATGGTTCCTACGATTAGCTAAGCTAGCGCAAAGCTATAGAGAAAACGGATGTAAGGTGTGGAGTACGTTTAGTTGACCTGTGTGTCTTTGACACAGAGCTTAGTCGCTGTGATACATTGAAGGGTTGGTTAAATAATCCAGGGACTATTGATTGGTGGCTGGATGAGAGGTCACTGCACTCACAACCAAGTAGCACGGCTGCCCCTTCAAGTACGCCTGAATGCACATGAGATTCCTTCGTTTAGCCATGACAGCGTTATGCCCTCCACTTACGCATGCGGCACAGTGTTAGACACCTTTTAGAACGATATGAAAAGGAGAATCCTGCTTTGCTAGGTGTTATGGCAGTAATGCCATTTACTGACTAATGTGGTGCAGAAATTTGTTTACACTTTTTTATCGTCGAGATTGCTAAAATTGCACCATTCTTTTCGAAATTAAAAAAAACACGAGCTTTTAGGTCGATAAAGGAGGTGAAGCAAAATACGAATGAAATATGCGCTTAAGTTTTAAATCACGAAATGTTTGCAACTCTATTAGAAAATAGAACTTGTCCTCTTACTAGTAACTACCTCAATACTAAATCCTGCAAGAATTATTAGAAGTGAATTGTATCGAATTAAGCGGACTAGCTAAACGATCAAACAAACAATAGAGCGAGCACGTAAATAGGAGAGCCCAATAAAGTTAGGACGTTATGAGTCCTAAGTTATTTGAGTTTCATACGCACAGAGTTGTCAACTCTACCATAAATGTTATGATTCGCTTGTTAATGCCCAATTTTCATTATCTGATTCAAGGTTTCTAGATTAGTTCAATACCTTGATGGTCACAGCTAGCTAGTCATACCAATTTGATTCATTTCGATCCGTTTACTAAAATAGGCAAGTAAATTTAACCTAAAAACCAAGACAAACAGACAAAAGGACCATGGTGGTACTTTGTAACCTCAGTAAAATCGATTTTTTGAAGGATAAAATTAAAAGTATTGTAATGACTTCGATCCATATCGATTGTTATTCAATTTATAGCTGCCTCCCGTTCATCAGCTTTCTACTAAACCTCGCAATGAATTATTCCGACGGCGATTTGGTCCAAAACTAGCTCAGTAGTTCCCGAGTTTATGAAGTTACAAATGGCAAACATTGAGTAGGTTCACCACATTTACATTTGATGCCTCTTAATTTACTAAAACAAAGAGGATCCTTTGTTTATTTTCATACAAATGAGTATTTATTGCAACAAACGGTAAGGAATGTGATCAACTCATGAATTACAGATTTTTAGCATGAAAGACATAAACAATTGTTTATTATTAGATTTTCTGTATTTTCTTTATGCTGGGTGTGTGTGTGTGTGCACTTTGCTCCTTCATTTTTTGCATCACTACTTTTGTTTCCGCTCTATTGAAAATTGAATAAAATTAGAACTTAACTTACGTCTTATGGTCCTGAATTGAAACCCATTTAAAATCTATCATTGCTCTTTTTTTACTTAATTTTCTACTTTATATATTTTATATATATATATAAGTTATGAACAGTTCAGATTTAGGCAAGAGGAATTAATCTTGCTTCAAAAAAAGGTAATAAATTTAATTCTTAAGTAGACAAGCAGGTAGAAGTAACGTTGTCTCATGCCAACGCATCACCTGGAAATATTTAATTGGTCAAGTAGTAAATATGCGAAAGAGAAAGATAAATTGGGAGTCTAATGTCATGAGACCAAAATGTCTCCTTTGCTCCAATTGGGATTTGAGACTCTGTCCTTTATAAACTCTTCATTCAGAAATACTATTTTAGAGCTTAGCTTTTATATTTATGAAGGTGGGGCGAATTTAATACTTCATGGTTTTCCATTTCCATTCGTCTGTTCAATTTTTTAAAGCAGAACTTGCCAATATTTTTTCAACTTCTTTTGAGTATCGAATAAAGCATATGCGCGATTTCACTAAGAGTGGGAGATAAGAAGAATTCAATTAGTATGAGCTATTAAATTATCGGTTTTCAGCTAAATACCGAGATATTTGGTATCTCAGGTAGATAGAAAATGGATCATTATATATTTTTAAAACAATGTGAGCTGATTATTGTACTCGATAAGAAATATGAGTTTTTAATGTGCTATATGAGGAAAAGGAAAAATTGATTTTCTTCTTAAGAGTTTCTAGACAGCACAGAAGCCAAAAATAGAATATTGAAACAGGGTCGTATACCTTCACAGCACTGCGGCAAAATTTAATTATAAGAGGCAGTCCCCTGTTGAATTTGGTTTACTCCATCCGTAATGACCTTTCCTTTTAATAACAAAGACATATTTTGAATTCTAGCCTTGAATGGAAGCAGTTACATCAACAATAAAGACGGTGTTTTGGCACATGATTTCAGATGTGAAGAAAATGAGATATGTCTCCTGATAGACTACTTATCGATTACTAATAAATTGAAGCCAGAATTACTATTCGTTGAATAACTTAGTTAGACTCCATATAAATTGAAACATTTAAATGGTTTAATTTAGCTTTTCTCAAGTTTTTTTTTACTATTTGTGTCATTTTGTCGTCATTCGGTACAATTTCACTTTGTTATATTCTGCAGCATTGTGATAATTCCTGTACGAATAATTAAGGGATATTTGCTTCGGACTATCTCTGACTTAAGATGCTACACTATTGAAAAATTTCAAAATGTTATACTTTTAAAATTTATCAAACAAATAAAAGAATAAATGATTGTTCATTCTTGATAAAATTGTCCTTTTGATATTCAAGTGCCATTAATATGGGGTGCGCGATAGACTTACCTCCACGTGGTGCATCCTGGCCAAAGTATACTCATACGCAAAATATGTCTACAAATCGGCAGTTGACTTCTGACTTCAAACTACCGTGACCCAACTGTATGTCATATTCGACCACTTTCACGATACTCACCTTACCCTTTTCTGTACCTTTATGTCTGTTTTATTTGCATCTATGAATCATTCTTTTGTTCCCCTTCTCCACTTTTTGCGACTTTAATGTTCCACCCATCTGTGAAACCTTCTTATATATAAATATATATAACTCCGTATTGGATAAACCGATATCAGTTGCTTCATTCAATTAAAGAAGCTAGTCTTTCTTGTTGTATTGCGGGTTTTGATAATAATTTGTTTTGAGTGACGGAAGTTGAAGTTTAAATATTCACTAAACTCTCCGCAATTTCGAAATCGGGCAGTTAAAAAGATATAGATCAACTTGGCCTAGCTATTCCATTTATATGTATGGAATGCATGGTATTTGCAAATTATCACGATCTTAAGAAGGTTGTTGGTATTAACAACAATTTATCAAATTCTGCAGAATTCACTAAAGCTGATTCAAAATAAGTGTTATATTCTAGTGACTCCTGTAGCCAACATTTACTAAAGTTTTAGAAAACTAGAACTAGACACTATTCAGAGGACATAGAATATACTGCTTTTGCTCGGATAAATAAAAGGATTTAACTTAAGCTAGAATGAACCAGAATGTTTAATTTAATGCTCTGTCAGAATAGTGCCACTTTAAATTTTGTTGATCAGTAATTAATGGAACTTTGAACTACAGAAAAATCAAACTGGTATATGTTAGTAAAATGAATCCATATTATGCTATGCCTTTATAAAACTAGATATTCTTTCAATTCGGGTTTCGCATCGATCACAACACCTGTTAATTTATTATGTAACAGCCCTAGTTAGGCAGAAAATCAATATTCATTTAGTTTATATTACAAAGCTGGCATCGTAGCAGGACTGGCATTTATTTTATTATCGATCGCAAACATATGCTAATTTGCGCGAAATTCACAACGTCAGTAGTCCCGTGACAAAATTGTAATGTCAGTGCAAACAAGGTGGTAACATTTATATATTAATATCCCCCATAGTTATACTTATAAAAGTGCATCGAATTAAGGTTAATGATGTGACTAATGAAAAAGTGACAAACAGTGCAAGAAGCCCGGCTTCAAGAGGTATGACATTTACCCAACTGGATATGGTTAGACTACAATTGGCTTAGATTAGGGATGGAATACTGAAAAAGGATATAAGAAACAATTTGTCTTAGAGTTGTTAATTGGATATAGAAACATTTTCGGATTGATATATTTTTTATTAGAGTGCTAAAACCGCTTACATTTTGGTTTTATTTTTCAAGCTTTTCACCTTTATAATATATTCCATTACTTTGTTTTAGAATGTTCCATTGTCTTAAATTCAGGGTTCTTCCCCCGTTTCATGAATTATTTCTTGTTCGTGTTGAGAAGAGCTAGTTTGCTTGCTATTTATTCCGCATAAATTTTTTATGGCCCTGATACAAACAGATTTTGTGTGTTAAAATGTGCAAAATGTGGGACATGCAAATAATGTTGTTGGCTTTGTCATGCTACATTGTCTTCCTTCGATGCCAGAATGAAGAGCGAGAGAGAAAACATGACATTGCTTAGCGGAGTTAATTTGAAGAGAATCTGGGACCTCTAGATGAAGGCGGTGGTGTGATCATGAGTGCGAAGCTTACGGAAGCAGCGTCAGAGGGTGTGTACAGAGTTGTTCATATGATGGGAAGAAAACACTTTTGAGTAAAGTGGTGAGTATCGTGGTGGACAAAGAAGTGAAATCATTGTAGATGCCAGATGGAAGATAAGAGTGGCTTAGCATAGACCCTTAATGCAGATATGGTGTCCTAAATGAGGTTTAGATGAGGGTACGAAAATGGTTGAAATAAGTGAAGTTGTTGATAACGCCTATGGAAATCCTACACATGTTATTACGCAGTGAAATCTAACAAAATTTAATAATTGAATTAAGAATTGTCCATTAGTTTACAAAGACTTAAGATATTATTGTTGTGAACACTTGAACATTTACTATTATTTCGACAAACCACAGTTTTATTTCACTTAAGTGTTTCCTCTCAATAGTAAACACCATACCCCAGGCGTAGGTTGGCCTCAGGAAACGTCATCAAGGAAGTTGAAATGTAATTCCAATTAATTCTATGACCATATTAAAAACGAAATTATAGGTAATTCAAAGCATTTTAAAGGGTAACAATCGACAAGAACGGATTGAAGTAGTTTCAGTAATTTTAGAGATCTTTTTCTAAATTATATTTTAATAATTAAAATTAGGAGTATGCGATAGACTTACCTCCACGTGGTGTACCCTGGGCAACGAGTACTCATATGGCAAAAAGTCTTTTATTCGGCAGTTGACCTCTCACTTCAAACTACCATCATCTTACTGTATGTCATATTCGACCAATTCCATAGTACTCATCTTATCTTTTCTCTGCCTTTGTGTCTGTCTGTCTCTTTTACACCAGTGAATCAATTTTCTGTTCCTCACCCCTCGACTTTCTGTTACTTTGATTTTCCTTCCCTCTGTGGAGCCCGAGGTCAGGTAAAGGGCTAATGATAACTATCAAAACGCCCGCCATTTGAAATGAAAAATGTAACATTGGTATAAACATAATACTGTTTATGCAAATGGGATGTAGCGTTTCGCAAGCTGTCTGCCAAATCAGAGGCTTCAATTATGGATCACTAGTAAATTGTTAAAAAACCGGTCAGCATGACTATAATAAGATAACAAGGCTTTCATAATAGGGGCTCGAAGATAATGTCTGCTAGTGCGGATGAGAGCTTGAATTTGAATTACA
>UZAE01000716.1:0-19280 GCA_900617975.1 Rodentolepis nana | reverse complement strand
ATTTATTTATATCAAATGGCAGGAGTTTTGATAGTTATCATTAGCCCTTCAGTTGACATCGAAGTGAAAAAGGTCGAGATGGGGGGGGGGACAGAAGAGTGTTTCAAAGATGTAAAAGAGACAGACACAAAGCTGGAAAAAGGTGAGGTGAGTACGGTTGAAATATTCGTATTTGACATACAGTGGGTGGTGGTAGTTTGGAGTCTGAAGTCAACTGCCGGTTAATAGACTTTTTTGCCGTATGAGTATACCTTGCCCATGGTGCACCACGTGGAGGTAAGTCTATCGCACACCCCACTTTTCAACTTAATTCATCTGCACTAAGCTCACAGTCTTCTAATAATTAGGAGTTGTGTATGATTTATTCATTCAAAGAGATACGGTTTATTAAATTATTAGTAATTTTTAGAACTTGAATCTGTAACACTGCCAAAATCTTTCCATATTCAAGTAAAATATTCTATCTGAGTCTTTAACATCCATAATGCGGTTGGCCTTACATTATTTTGAAGTTCAAAACTAAAGTAGACAGTCTGATCGCTTTGATTTTGAGTTTTAACTTTTGGAGCTTGAACCTTCACGTATGCAAACAGGGGCCATGGGGTTCTGGGTTCATATAAGAGTATTTATTTCTTATCCAATAGTTTTCGAAAATTGCCCTACGCGTTAAATTCTCAGACAAAGCTCTTAAGACCTGGATATTTAAAAAAATTAGTAAAATGATAATTAGTCATATAACTCCCTTTGATTAAGGACACATTAGCAATTTCAGAAGTCGGTTCTAGAAAAATGTCATCTTGTTTAACATTAGGGGAGGATTTCATTTCTTGAAAGAAACACCTTTCCCTCTATACGTTTTTCCCATTATTTTGCTTAACAAAAAGTGATGATGAGGTTTGCATAATTAGAGCCCACTACAAATAGAATTGATGAATAGAAATCCTCAATATTTGTCAATGACGTTCTATCTATGTTAGTTCCAGACATGCACACTTTAGAAAGTTGACCGCAAGGGATAGTTGTCTTAAATCTGTAACGAATTGAACTCACTCAAGCACATTCTTTTACTAAGTTCAGTAGGTTTAACATGTGCATTAAGATAGAGGCTCTAGGGGTGGGGAGCTGTTTTTCCTATGTTATGGATCGGTTTCCGACTGGATGAAGAGAAGTTGATTATCTATGCGTTCTAATTGCTTCTTTTATCTAAATTTTCTTTTCAGAACAAAGTTCATTTCTGACAGTTGGATGATTGCCAATGACCTTTTGCCCTACCATTTGGGTGGCTATTATGATGAAGCGTAAGCAATATATCTGTTTGCAGATTGATATCTTCGCTTACCAAAATAGTATCAAGTAATATCATCATTTGTACTCTTCTACAGATCACTCACTATGCCAGTCGGTGAGTATTTGAAGTCGAAGAACAAGGAGAAAATACCTCAAATAGGGAATACATGCACATTACTTGATGCTAGGGCACTGACTGGTGGGCAACTGGCCATGGTGACTCGCAAGTAAGCACTCTTGAACTGGAATGAATACTACTTAAATGATGACGAATGCAAATTATGAATAAGCCTTTGCTTTATTTAGTGAAGCTTACTATGGAATCTACGACCCGTCTCAAATTCTTCAGAGGCTTCTGACGGGCGAGGTTGACAGTTTAATTGAAGTTGGAAAGGTTGTGGACAAGAGCTATAAGAGGGTAATTTCAAAATTTTTCTATTACATTATGGTAGTTCTTACTGAAAACACCGTAATGTAACATACATTCAATTGATTTGAGTAGAAAACTTCTTGAAGCGGTTAGATCAAGCCTTAAGCCATGATTTGTATTATAAGTAAAATATGCTTCTCAACTTAATCAAATCTGAACACCGCGAATATTAGCTGCAATTGTTGCATCGATGGGTTAGATCTTGAGATTTGAACGTCTAAGTGGAAGGCGGTGGACAACTCTGAAGCGAAGGGGACTAGATGTCCTAGATTTTATTCCATCTCCACCCCAGCACTATCTATTTGGATATTTTAATAATTCCTCCAATGCGTATGGTACACAAATAAGCCTCAACCAACAGCATCATTTTTTCGACTTAAAAATCTCAACAATATCGAAGAAGTAGAACCCATCGTGTGAATAACGGTTATTGTGTTTGTACGTTTAGTTATTAAAGTACAATTTGGGCTATGATGAGCATTGATTATTGATTGGCTTAGAGGTCTCTACACTCTGGATCGTACTTTCTCCCTAACGCGATCACCAACACGTCGAATGTTCCAGACTGCTCGAGAGCCCATGAGGTTCCGTGGTTCAGTCACGTTAGCATTGTTCTCTCTTGCTTTATTGCTTTCTTATAATAATGTTCAGTGATGTATCATAGCTGCATGCATAACAAGTATTTTAGTCGATAGTTCCATTTCTAATTGTACTTATTTCGTCCCCCCCCCCCCCTTCTATTTATTTCAGGTGAAGAAATCGGATTCAATGTCGAAGGTTCTTCGTTTTTCCGCCCATTTCCCATATATTATTGTTATTGGTGATGATGCAAGTGAAGGTAGGAACATGAACTTCGATTATCTGTGGTTTTATACAAGCATTATACTTTTTGTTCTACTTTAGGAGCTTACAAGATTGAAAGCGCTGAAATGCTGGGTTTTGGCCATTAAATCACATTCCCACAGCTGATAAAAATGGGCTTTTGATATTGCTTGATGAAATTTGTTAAATGAAGTTATGCTTGAAATAAAAAAAAAACTTTTATTGATATATTTCCAATCTTTGTCATTCTTGTCCGTTTTTTCAAATTTATTTGTCCATGTTTGCCTAATAACGCTTGGCCCTCAACCGATTTAGCTTTGTGAAGAGGTATTTTCGTTCAAAACACCCAGTATTTGGTTATTTTGGCAGGCTTTTAGTTGAAATAGCGGCATTGTTGAATTACTTCTTATTGACCCCGATTTTTCACTTTTTTAATGTAAATAAACACAGCAGATGCGGGACTTTTCAAAACTGGTGGCTTCACTGGCGTAAATATTTATTTATTTATATCAAATGGCAGGCATTTTGATGGTTATCATTAGCCCTTTAGTTGACTTCAGGCTTCACAGAGGGGAGGGAACATCAAATTGAAAAAAAGTCGAGAGAGGGGGGGGGAACAGAAGAGTGTTTCAAAGACGAAGGTAGAAAAGAGGTGAGGTGAGTACTGTGGAAGTAGTCGAATATAACATACAGTGGGGTGATGGAAGTTTGAAGTGAGAAGTCAACTGCCGGTTAATAGACTGCCATATGATTATACGTTGCCCAGGGTGCACCACGTGGAGGTAAGTCTATCGCACACCCCCTGGCGTAAATATCACAGTAACACAAACCCAATCAACAGTTACTTAGGCTAAAGACGAATTGAATATAATGAAGTGATCTTTACAACACTAAAGGCTTATCTAATTGAAGTAAATGACGTGCTTTTGTGAAAATTGAAAGGAAATAAATATTTTAGACCAGGTAGCCTTGGTGTCTTTATTACAATTTCATACGTAAAATATATTAGTAGAATTGCATTGGTTTAAATCAGCCTATGATGGAAAAAAGACAATCATATCGACCCGCAAGGAATCGAAATAATCGCTGACCTATTGCCGTTGAACTGCGGTTCCTCAAGACGAGATAATGGGTATGGAAAATCGATAAAATTAATTAGTCTTCCGGCCATAAGCTCCATAAACTTCTTTTCCAAAAAGATATTAATCACTCAGGAATCTCTAGTTAATTACCTATAATGATTAAATGCACATGGAGCTATTTGTTGCCTTAATAGTGAACTGGGTGGGAAAAATGTCTCGCCTCTATTTTTACAATTAGGTTAGCATGGCATATTTTCTCGCATTTTTGAACTTCCTTTACGCCTACCTTGTGGACACAAAGTGATAACATTTAGATGACTAATTAATTCAAGGCAACACAGCAAGTGGTGGAAGTTTAATACAGACATTACGAAGAGCTTGTGACTAAAGGAACAGTTTGGAGGGTGGAGAAAAGGTTAGTCAGGGATGAGTCAATGGGAAACGATGATTTGATTTGATTGATTTCAAATGGCAGGCGTTTTGATGGTTATCATTAGCCCTTTAATTGACTTCAGGCGTCACAGAGGAGAAGGAACATCAAAGTGACAAAATTAGAAGGGGGGGGGGGAACAGACAAAAGGTAGAAAAAGGTGAGGTGAGTATTGTGAAGTAGTCGAATATGACATACAGAGGGGTGATGGTAATTTGAAATCAGAAGTCAACTGCCGATTAATAGACATTTTTGCCGTATGAGTATACGTTGCCCATGGTGCACCACGTGGAGGTAAGTCTCACACACATGGGAAAACGATAATGGACATAAGTTATTAGGATTTAAGGGCAAATTGGAATTTAAATCAGACGTAAAGTGTAATCTTCAGGACCTTAATGGACTTATAGGAATCTGAATAGTCTGATTTCATACATGTTCATAAAGTCTCACGAAAAGGAGGACAGCTATTTCGCATTCTACGATACGAGCCTGGATTTGCCTCATAGTAGCCACAAGCAATATGCAGACTAGAAGAGACATCAGGGATTTTATGGTGGATCCAAACGATCAGATGACTTTCAATGAAGTAATTTTAGTGGGTATTTCTTTGAGTTTATAAGTCCGTGGAACTTATTGCAAAATGAGAACGAAAGGACTGAAGAACATTCATAACAAATATAACCACTGCAAAAACATTCTTAGTAAGTGAAAAAAAAAATAAAATCAGCATTTACTAAATGCGTTGTGTAATTCACAAGGTAAGTTTATTTCCTTGTCGATACAGATTGGAATAACCATTAGTTGAGAGCCGTACTCCTATCTGAGTTTGATATCTTCAAACCTCAGGATAAAATCAATAGATTTCAGTTTAAGATCAGGAAAATTTTCAGGTAGGTAAATATTAGGTTGGCAACTAAGTCATTGTCGATTTCAAATAAGAAGGCAAATTCGGAATTTTTGTTTAAAAATATAACTTTATTCAATTAGATATTGGCCGTTCTTGTCGATGACCTTTTTCCATCGTTCTGGCAGAGTAAAAATTCCCCCTTCGTAAAATGTCTGGTCTTTGCTATTAAAAAACTGAATTAGGTGTGATCCGACATCATCCGCGTTGTTAAAAATTTTACCATTTAAAGAGTTTTGCATGGAACGAAACAAATGGTAATCCGAAGGCGCAAGGTCAGGGCTATATGGTGGGTGTGACAAAACATCCCAACCCAGTTCCAATAATTTTTGCCGAGTAACCAAAGATGTGTGGGGCCTTGCGTTATCATGATGGAAAACAACACCCTTCCGATTTGATAATGCCGGCCGCTTATCTTCAATTGCATCCTTCAGTTTTTCGAGTTCTTTAACATACACATTTGAATTTATCGTTTGGTTCTGCGGCATGAGTTCAAATACAAAATTCCTTTATGATCCCACCACACTGACAGCATAATCTTTTTTGGTGAATCTCTGCTTTTGATACTGTTTGGGCTGGTTGATCTTGCTTCACCCATGATCTCTTGCCAGTAACATTGTTATAAACTATCCACTTTTCGTCGCCAGTAACTAGGTTCTTCAGAAATGGATCATTCTCATTCTCATTGCGTTTCAGTAGCGGCGAATCACAGATGCTAATCCGTTGCGTCAAATGAATTTCCTTTAACTGGTGAGGGATCCATAAATCAAGTTTCTTGACATAACCAAGGGTTTTTAATTTTTTTTTCAATGCATGTATGCGACACATTGAGCTTCTCTGCAATATCTCGTGTTGTGCTGTGACGATTTGAATCGATAATGGCCTTGATATGGGTTTCATCCACTTCGACTGGGCGGCCAGATCGTTGTGAATTTTTCAGTGAAAAATCACCGGAACGAAATCTTGCAAACCAATTTCGACACTGCCTTTCTTTTAAGGCTTCATCTCCATATACGGCACATAACTTCTTTTGTGCTTGCGATGCGTTCTTGGCTTTTCGGAAGTAATACAATAAAATGTGTCAGAAGTGCACGTCCTGTTCTTTTATTTTTAAATTGAGATAAAAACAAAACTAAAGAACTAAACAAAAAAATTTTTTACTAATTAACCTAGAAGCCCATACAGTAAGAAAAAAATATAGGTTAGATGCTCTGGCCACGTTAACAAAACAAAAGAAAGTATAGAGTGAATCCGTCAACAAAAACGGCAATGACTTAGTTGCCAACCCAATAGTACTATTCATCAACCTTGGTGCCATTTCTACAACCCTTGAATTCCTTTGTTTACGTTGAAACCGTAGTAGTTACGACAGCAGATCTCAAAAAGGTTAAATTTACTGTAAAACAAATTGGTGACACTTCCCAACCGTGTTAGCCGTCTATTTTACCAAGGTAAACAGAGAATTATGAGATTTCGTATCATTTTATAAAACATCTACTTATTTAAGATTAAGTAGAATTAAATTTTGAATACTTTTGAATTTGGAGGTTTCAATGGACAGAGCTTGCGAATGTACGTCTGGTTGCTGTTATTTTCTATTTATTCCACCACCATAGACCATCTTTTACATTTACGCCAGTAAACATTTCAGATATTTGTTTGGGATCATTCAAATGGGGTATTTTTTAATCCATTACACGTTCCAATCTTATGAGAATCGATGATGCTCATCAGAGCTTAATAACATAAAACTATGGACATTAAGTTAGCACTATAATAAACCAACAACTTTGCAATACATCCATTGCTAAAGAATCTTATGAACTTACCTATTCAAATGACTTTCCACGACAATAATAGTTAAATATAATTTTGTAAGAACCATGTAGACTTGAAGTGCTTTAGAATTTGAAAATCATTAATGGACCTAGTTAAATTTGGAAACACCTCAAGCACACTGAATAATATATTTCACCAAAAAATGTATTAACGACTGGGAATCTATTTCGAATTCATTTTCAACGAGCTAATATCTTTAAAAAAGAGATACTTGACGTCGCATAGTGGCATCCATATTGGCAAAAATAACGAAGGTTGAATTAGTTCATTTTCGATTCTAATTGGAATTTACTGCCATTCGATTAAAAATAACAATTAAATTATAATATTGTTCTCCTCTAATTTAAAAGTATAGCGTTTCATTTCTACTATCTAAGGATTACAAGGAATCATTTTGTCTTCTCAAACTCATAAAGAAAAAAGTAACTTGCCATGGTAAGGCGGATTCGTCCTGATTATATAATACCGATCAATAAAATCGATTATCAATGCTCTTTAACGGTGTCAATTGGACGCAGTTGAAATTAAACACAATATTTTGAAATCAAAACAAATTAAATTTGCTTCGTTAAAATGTTATGAGAAATTGTTTAGTAAATCCTTAGGAATCTATTAAAATTCACATTTTGAAAAAAACCACTAATTTCTCCCTAAAAAATTTTCTGAATATTTGATTAAATCTAATTTATATGTCCCAGATACTTTCTCTCCAGATAATTTACGACTAAAATAAAATTATTCCAATTTGTTATATCACGAAATTGTTTATTAAAAATACCCAATTTGCTTTGCGTTAAAAATTGACTTTAGGCGCATTTAAAATGGGATAGAACTCTCGCTCTGGTTAGTTTCAGATTCCGGCATAATTAAAAGTTTAATTTCACAATGTTACTTTAGTCATTTCGTCTATATAATTTATTTAAACGTAAAAGAAAGTAAATTGACCAGCAGGAGGTTGTAAGTCATACTTCAATATCCAAATGTCCATAAGCGCAATTTCATGGTCCGATTCAAGACTTTCTGATTGAATTAACGTCAGCTTTGTTCATATATTGTTCACAAGATAAGGTAATTAAACAATTGATCAAGCCATTAACATTTAAAGGTAGATAAAACATACAAAGGCATTTATAAATCAAACATTGGAACTAATCCTACTCACAGCACATCTATGAAAGGACATCGATTAATTTTTTGATCCAAGTGAAGCACTATTTTATATAATTTGATCTGCTTGATATTCTAATATTCTTTGACGAATAGAAAGATTGAGAAGTTATTGATTTCTAAGATGCATTGACGCTCTAGCAATAGACACCCTACTCAGTTCGGAAATTGTCTACCCGATTTGATAAACTAGCACGGAAGCAAATACTCAGATTATCATTAAAATGTTTAAATATTTATGGGCTCACTTTGATGTTCCTTCTCCCCTCTGCAAAGCCCGAAGTCAACTAAAGGGCTGATGATACGCCTGCCATTTGTTATAAATATTGAATAAACGTATAGTTTGACGGGTTAGACAATGGTAGTGGCGACAAACTCTTCGATGGTGGTCTGACGTATCCAGGTCTTCGCGAAGATGTTCAATAATCGATAGTTCAGTACAAATGAAATGAACCTACCTGCGCGCCGAATGCACCTTTAGAGTTCTCGATCCAATGGATAGAAAATATTCGATTTGACTTTCTAACGGAGGGCAACTGAAATTTGCCTGCATTAGGTCTGATAAATGATGAAAATTTGATTGGTGGATTTGGGCTGTACAGGATTTTATTAATGGGCAGTTTGCTTTTAGGTATTGAAATTTTAGGAATCATCTATTGGTTTGGTGCAAGCGCTTACCATCTTTGTTCAGATCTTTTTTTATTCATTTTCATCGATCTCGACATTTCATTTCATTTAGTAAAATCAAATTAATTCGACTTGACATTTTGTGTGTTACATGATATTACCATTGCACAAATGTTTTGCTTCATAATACTCATTAAGACTTTATTGGAATCTCGTGTGATTTAAGGACATTGAGATAAAAGAATTTCGTTTCATACATATCATATTCTTTTGTGATTTTTATAACTTACGAATAAAACCTTAGTTTATGGAAACAGGTTTAAGGAGACCTTTAATTTAATATTTAATAAAATTTTCTTAATAAATATAGAATTACATTTGAGTAAAAATGAGTTCAACCTCTCAACCTCACTTCTCACAGGTTTTTATGCGTTTCCGATTATAATGAAACCAGAGGGAAGATTCATAAGTGTCGATTTTGAAATAATTATTCAACCTGAAGTGCTTTGAATTTCCGGATTCTATTAAAAGTTGCCGTTTGTTGTTAGCGTTTCTTCTTACAATCACATTAATGATCTCGAATCAACTACTGAATGCCACTGGGAAAAGTCATGAAAGATTTAATATTGAAATGACTGTAATGAGTTACAATTAACTTAATGCTTTATGATCAATCAATGAACGGAATCTAAATGCCTTGGTTATAATTAGTTAGAAAGTCCAAGTGAGTAATTCTATAAGTTTCAACTATTAGGCACAGGATTATCGATTATTGGGTAAGTAAGGTCACTTTGTTAGAACCGAGCATACGGAAATTTGTCCTATATCCAACCTTGGGAATATTAATATCATTCCGTCGATTGCATGAAATATCTCTCTCTCCTTCTTCTTAAGGAGTTAATTGAACGGAACACAGAAGAAAATGGATGAGAATCCTGCCAATTCAAGAAACTCCTGTTTAGCTCTCAAAACTGTTCAAACCACTTGCAAACTATTACATTAAAATAATTGTCACTACATTGATTTATATTGACAAATCTAAGACAATCATGAAATGGGTTTAGATTAATTATGTATATTTGATTAATTTGATAATGGAAGAAAGTGCTTAGCCCGAAGCACACTGTGACGCTTAACTCTCTAAAGCTTTCAAATCTCTTTGAAAAGAAATTTGAAGGAAGGCAACATTGGAGCTTTAAAAAGTGTATATCAGATGGCAGGCGTTTTGTTAGTTATCATTAGCCCTTAGGTTGACTCCGGACTTCACAGAGGGGAGGAGGAGCATCAAAGTGAAAAAGTCGTTGGGGGGGGGGGGAACAGAAGAATGTTTCAAAGTTATAAAAGAGACAGACACAAATGTAGTAAAAAAGTGAGATGAGTACTGTGGAAGTGACGGGATATGGCATACAATGGGGTCATAGGTTAATAGAATTTTTTGCCGTATGAGTGTACGTTGTCCAGGGCGCACCACGTGGAGGTAAGTCTATCGCACACCTCGAGCTTTAAAAGTAGGATTTGGTCCATACGGAAGTTAGATTAACCGAACGCCGTTGTCTACACCTTCAAATATGCAGATTATCAATGCCAAAAGACGTAAGATGTTCCCGTCTTTTAGTCTCCTCTGAAATGAAGTCAATCCTTGAGGCAAGACATTAGAGTACTGTTTGAGAAAGTGGTAATAACAATTGCGAATTCTACCAATAGAAGCAAATTGTGTTTATATTTCGAAGCTTGCATTATGTGTTTCAATAAGAATCCAAGATATCCATTAGAATAAGCTAAAATAAATTCCTATAATTTAGCACAATCGACGAAGTGGATCCTGATATCTCAAACCATTATTTTAAAGACAGTTAAATTAATGAATAATATTGGTGGATATCTTATGTTTTAATTTTAAATAATACGACTTAGTGAACTAAATTGATGGCGCTTTGATATCTCAAAATGCTTCCATGTTAATATTGAAAAATTTTACATATCGTACAAGGTTGATTCACAACTTGATTGAATAATATCGGTTCGTAAGAACTGAGTATCACGAAGAGGCATGCATTGGTCACAGTAAATATTGTACAAGCAAAAGTTCAGAGGCCAAATCAAATTCTTCAATAATTTGGCCTTCGGTTAACAGATTTCAAATGCTTCTCACTTTGACATTTTTAAAGAGTTCATTTTATAGTTTGAAGGGTAATAATAATAGCAAGTAATCGACTTGAACATACTGCATGTGTAAAGATTGGAAGATATCCACAAGTAAAATTAAAGATTGCATTTTAGTACTTCGTACTAAGCTTGAAGATAGATAGAAAGAATTGCTGTTCTTATCCTAAAAATTATACCAATGCACTAAATCGCTAGAAAAGATGAATGTTTCATGGTGCTTCAAAGGATTTTGTTTTTATGCTAGTTTTACTCTCAAAGCCATTAACTCTTCTGCGCAAAATACTTCAAGGCCATTCTCACCTTTTATTCTTATTGATTTGTCCGAAAACAAATCTTCACTTACCTCGCTCTAAACGAACTACAAGATATTTTAGCAAAATGAATCGATCAAGTGATTTTTCAAAGAAGGAATTTTATTTGTTTTAAATGAAAGCATTCTCTGCCATCATTTTAAAAATTTAAACCCAGCTCCTAAACTACAACGTTGTTTAGTGCTTCTGAAAATGAATTTTAAATTTTTTAACTTTAAAATCAAATTAAATATCAAATATTTAAGGTTACTATTACTAATACCTGGTGTCTAAAATATAAGAGTCCCTTTGCAAACAATGAAAGGTAAATTAATGATTTATTAAACATTCAATGTTGAAAGTGTTTACCGGTAACTTTGACACACAACTCTGTACATCACCACACGTATCGCTTATCTTGGTTACGCCGTATACAATTTCAAGGTCAATTGTGAGCATTTTTCATGAAGCGCAGAGAAGTCGTTTTACATGAAATTCCTCCGAAATATCTAATGTTACTTACTAAAGCTTAATTTAAAATTTGTAAATCAGAAGCGTCTGGAATACAAACAAACATAAACATGGCCAGATGGATTTAATGAATATCTCTGGAGTTGAATTCTACTTTTAGTCTATTTCACAGGAGATGAGATGGTTTTGTACCCGAAATATTTAAACAAAGTGAAAAATTGGCGGGCACATATGTCGCTATGAAAGCTTTTCAACAGCAGACGAACGGTATAGCTAAATTAAGGTCATTATTGACCTTAAAGCAACTTACCTAATGTAAACTCCGAGTTGGAACAATTGCCATAATTTCTTCCATAGTTGCACCCATGGAAATTAGTTTCTTAAGTAAAGTAAATCATTATCAAATCATACCCTTATTGTTAATAATAGAAAAGATTAACTTTCTTTTCAGTTGTCAAGGAAATTTGAAGTGTTAGGCGAAAATACTTTTTATCCATCACTGAATGCAGAGATGCACTATCCAAAAGAATCAGAACATTTTGTACGAGCACAACTATTTCATAAAGAGAATGATTACCACTGGATCTGATTGTTTTTTTTGTGTAAAAATAATAGCTAATAATTACAAAATTTAAGGGCTTAATTTGTACAATCGCTATTACCCATTTTGCACGAATTGTCACTGTTACTGAGCGAGACAAGCCTCATTAAGCAATATGCTGTTATTTATTAAAAGTTTTAAACTGTAATGTCGGAAACATGAAAAGAGTTTTTAAGTTTCACACATAAAATTTATTATGGTTTGCCAAATTATCAGGAATCTTGTATTATATCTTACTTATGGAGTATAGCATTCATACAAGTTGTCTGTTAAAACTATGTGAATGTTCACCCAAGAGAGCCATTTTCCCGTGAAAAATATGAGTTTAGTCTTGGGCTGGCTATTTGGAAGCAGGAAAGGTTGGACTTAAAATAGTCCCAGGTTTGACACCAAATAATTGAATATTAGTGCATTCCAGAAGGAGTAGAAGGGGGTCATCGTGTGTCTCCACAAATCACGCGCGTAACTCAGTCCAATTGGGAAGATAGTACACCGTAATCTCAATTTACATGCAGAAAACAGCACAAGGATAACTTAATAAAATCAACTGATAACAATTGTTATATGTTTTAAGGGTCTTTCTGAAATAATTTTAATAAATGATTCCAGGCGAAATAATTTTACCCAATTTTCCAGATATTATATAGAAGAGCATGCCAGGATATGTTTGAACTCTTATAAATGTGTACTAATTTGAATGGGTTTTAAAAGGTCATTAACTTAAATCTACTTGGGTGTTTCATACTAAAATATAATTGGTTTTTCTGGAGAGAAAAAAACGCCGAGAAGTAAGGAAAATAACATTATATTTAACTAATATTTAGAATTAAACAAATCAGGTGTTCCAATTATACTTTTAGATGCTTCCACTAAACTCTGGTCTTTAGTTGGCTGCTCAAGAAACAAATTTCCCTCCATCGACTTTTACTAACAACGATATTGGGATCTTGAAATATTGACAGCAAATATATTAAGCAGATGAAAATCTGCCTTGCGTTTAATGGCGGGTCTAAAATGATTTACAAGAAATCAGAAATCTCGCAATTTTTCACTGCTTCATGGATAAAGTGACTCATAGGATGAACCAGATTAGTAGATGTGGTGCTACCAACACATTAATTGAACCAATCAATCAATAAGTTACACAGTTATTGAACGTGCGTTCGTCCTGGTACCTGGACTCAAATCATACCAGCAGAACTTATAATGAAAAAAATTGTTGCGCGAATACGTATTTCCTATAAAACGGGGTGCGCGATAGGCTTACCCCCAGAGGATGCACCCTAGGCAATGTAGACTCATATGGCAAAAAAGTCAATGAACTGGCAGTTGACTTCTCACCTCAAACTACCATGACCCGACTGCATGTCATATTCGACCACTTCCACAGTACTCGACGCCTTAATATCTGTCTATTTTACAATTGTGAACCACTCTTCTGTCTCTCTCCTCAACTCTTTCTAACTTTGATGTTCTTCTCCTCTGTGAAGCCCGAAGTCAGCTAAAGGGATAATGATAACTATCATAAAGCCTTCCGTTAAAACAATATTTCGATCATTTTATATAATTTATTATTAACCAATAAATATTAAGGTGATGAAACATTAGTAATGAATCATGCTAAAACTTAGCTATTTTTTGACCTTGAGACTTTAACTCTAGTACTTTGCTAAGGAACGGAAAGAAGGCCTTTTTAAGAAACTATATAATTTAATTTTTGGTTGGGTGGGAAGACTGACGCTACATTTTATAGAGGCTATAAAATCGGTGCCCGCTAATTAGAATAAAATCATATTGTTTTTCCATTTATTCACAATAAAATTAAGAGCAAAAACATACCCATATCCAACCGTAAAACGGTTAAAAGAATGTGAAATTGGTCAGTTTTAACGTCAAATTTATGTCCCCGTTTGTCATAAAGCCTAGTGTCTTAGTGTTATTGAGCAGAAACCATTTTAGAATCATTTTTATTGGTTTTTTAATGATTCATTTAAGATTTTGATTATAAAAGAAATTGGACAATCAAATTAATTTACAGTTTTACTGACTTATACAGAGTTCAGAGTATCGTCGTTAAAGGCCCTTAAGGATTAAATAAATTGAGAATTTTTCAGAGTGTTTATAATTAGATCACGAGTAAATAATTTTTAAAAGTATAGGACATGCGAATAACGCGTTTGTTTAAACCCATTGTAAGTCGCCAAGCATGACGTAGCTTGACAATTTTGAATGTGACTGGGCACTTTCCAGCGCAGAGACAAGTGTAGCCAATGGGAAGTTGGAGAATGAAATAGTCTCAACATGGACTCTACGCTGTCTTAAAGATTTGTGGCTATTATGTCAAGATGAGCGCTTCATCTTACCCCCTCTACTCCATAATGTTTAATGCATTTCTTGTGGTTTCATTCTTTATTTGCTTATCGATGTTCCTTCAAACGCTCATAAGATGGAAGGAGTTATCTTAGCTAGTACCATTCTTAGTGGAAGCGACTGTGCGGCAGGAATAGGAATAGGATCGTTGTCAGAAAAGTGAAGCAAGAATGAAAAAAGAACAATCTTTGAGCCGGCGAGATTAAAATATGTACAATTTCTCCCCGAAGATGTTAGACACTCGGGGAAATCGATGGACCCTTCAAAGGCTGTTTGAGGGAAGGGGCGGCATAGGGTGAATCATAATTAAAACTAAGCAAAGAAAAGAACTCATATGGACGAATCTACAAGAGCACTACGCAATCAGAAAAGGTGTGTAAAGGATGAATCCCTATATCTGTCACTGATTTGTTGGATCGACACGTCATATTTCAATTTATTTTGTTTGACCCTAAAGTTTAAGGTCAACAAAATAACTTACCATTTAGGCAAACCTCGAAACTAAAAGTGATTGGCAAACAAATGAGAAATATTTACTTTAAGGTAAGTTCTTAGTAATGAATGATTTTTTCTGAGATAAAATCCGAATTCTTGTAGTCGTGGGGAAAGATTTTCCTGGAAGAAGTCTCTGGATATCTGCTTCGTTCGAACAAAAGAATGCTTTGAGGATACAATGTAGCCCGGAGACGTGCAACTTCTCTTCTTTTACTAAATGAGGGAATAACGTCAGACTTTAAGCTCAAATTTCTACACAACTTCCATTTGTGGCCATGACGACTGTCTCATTACCAATTTACGGATTTTGTCTGAGACTTCGTTTTTAGGGTAAATAAATGATCATTGTAGGTGAATTTGGTTTTTAAGAGAACGAAAATTCGTAATTAATTCCCAAAATACTAGATAAAGTAGGTCAAATTCAGTAATATTAGATCGTGGCCGCATTCTATTCGTTTTTTGTTTAGAAGTTGTACGAATTTCTCTTTCAAGCGACAAAGTGGCTTGAAGATATCTGATTTTCTGGAAACAAAAACCCATTATTGTATTTATTGACTAATTACACTCTTACGATAAATGTAAGGCGTTGATTTAAAGATCAATAATATTTAAGTGAAAAAACTGCAAGTCGTCTAACTAACTTGGTGTGATTTTATTCTTTTAATAATTTTCTTCAAAAGTTAATTAACTGATTGGTTAATAAATTCAAATAAAATAGACCAAGGTATGCATGCATTGATTAACGATTTATTAAAGTAGTAACCAAATCGTGGCATTTAAATAAATAGTTAAACTATACGAAACGGGAGCTGTCATCACTTAGGGCGGAAGCACTTTTATTTTACCATTTTGAAAAAATTAAATCCTCAATTTTATATTTAAATGCATTAATGACTGTAAATATTTTATAACTAAATTCTATGGCCAACAGAGAATTAAAAAATTATTTACGAATTGTTTTTAAATAAAAAGCATTGACAGGGACGTAGAATTTTTAAAAGCCATTAAAAAAATATTGTTAACTGCATAAGGAGAACACTTTAATAAGGTGTGAAAGCGTCCCTCTGTCCACTATGTGGTGTCGCTAAATTTTTAAAATTAAGAAATTATATTTTCTTTAAGTATTCTAAAGTAATATTTGCACTAAACCTTAGCAGGCCTCTTCGAAAATATGTGTCAGTAGAAAGTTGTTGCCGAAATTAGCTAAGCACCATTAATAATATATTACAAACAGAACGTATTGAGAGAATGTTCTGCTACCAACGCAAACAGTAAATGAATTCGTTTGGCGAAACTTTAAATAACTAATCAGTTGTGAAAACAACTAAACTCACGGCAAACACACCCTCTAAGCAATCGATTGGAAAGTCGCAATTTCCAGACCGTTCTGCCGTGAGTGAAGTTACTTTAATTGGCCTTAGTAGCTTTGTACACTCCATACATTACGAATGGAACAAAAGGTGCATTATTAGCTGGATAGTTGAGAAGGCCTTTGCACGAAAGATAGCACTTGCGTGGTAAGAGATTAATAGTACAGTGTTGTACCAATTGCACTTTTCATCCATTTACACCAGGCCTATTTATATTTCCAATTGTTCCTTATGAAAAGGCCAAGTCATTAGAAATTTCAAGTTAATGAGGCTTAAGAAAGGATATTCCTCTCTTTTTCGACAGCCAACTGAGAGAATATAGTAATCGGATTTCTGTGTCACTCTAAATGGACAATTTGAAATTGCAACTTCGATAAACTGCAATATTATCATCTCCATTTACAAAACTGCAAACCGTCAAGCAATATTAGGGTGTACTATTCTGAAATTGAGTGTTGCCAAATAGCACAAAATTCCGTTAAATTCCACTACACTAAGTTGAATATTTTCAACTTTCCTTGTTTTGACAATATCCACTACTTTGGAAGTGCCGTCTTCTACGTAAATGAGAAAGCACGTACAAATTATGTTGTCACATTTCCGTCATAAACAATACTACGTTAGATGCTAAACTGGACAAAATTTCTAGATTTTCTCAAGAAATTACCTACCATTTGGAAAGATATATATATATGCTTAATTAACCAAGTCTTTTAGTAAAAATTCACAAAATTAGTTTCCAAATTGAAGTTATATCGCCTATGCCTTGAAACAAATCAATATTGACTGAGAAATGTATTTCCTTTTAAAGGACCAAATCCTTTAAGATTTGTCATAATAAACGTTTTCAAGGACCATATTTATTTATTTTAAGTTCAATTAAGTTACAATTAAGTTAGGACACCACTCAATTAAACTATAACGATACTAATAAAAATAATGTGGAATTATAAACCAGAAAAGCACTTTCTGGTGAACATTGCCAAAACAAATTTTTACGTTAAGGGTTCATTCTTCTTTATTAAGATAACCCTTTACGTAGCATTCTTCTAGACAATGAGTCTTTTACAACATTTGGAGTGCTCAACACTGTCATGGCTCAATAAAGAAATCTCTTGCTCACTCGAGCAGACTCGATGTTGCTGCCGTGACACTTGTCACCTAGGCTACAAGTGTGGTCGTGAGCTCAGAGACCTCTCAGCTAGCCACTAATCAATAGTCTTTGCATTTTTTAACAAACGCTTCATTGGATTATATTGAATAAGCTCTGTACAAGCGACGCACATCCAAAATAAGCGCGTTCACGTCACATATCTGTTTCCCCTATAGCTTTGCAGAAGTCTAATTAGTCCTGGAAAACATTCCAAACTGGAGGATCTTGGTAAAGAGATTGCAGAGCCAATTATTGCAGCCATGCGCTACAAATAATTCGAATCATTGAGAACTTGCAAGAGGCTATTCAATGCAATATTCATGCAACATTTATAACAAAAATCTTTCCCTTGAATCCAAACTAGTCTACTGTTAGGGCTTTCAATGCTGTCTAATCAGGTTTAAGAAATTTTTAAATGGATTAAAATGCATTTCTTTGAATATACTCGTACTGAAATGTCGGTAGTCAATTCAACTATTGGATAAACAAATACAGATTCGAAATGCCGACTTCTCATCCGTTTACAAGGATCACTTTGGAATCAAATGATTTTTATCTGATTTTTCAAATATTAACATTTTTAGAATGTATATAACAAAAGTAGCTGTGATCAATTTAGTTTAGCCTTTGTAAATATAGGGCATAATTAGGCTGGAAATCTTATTCACAATCTTTCCAGAGTGAGAAGACCTAGAGTATGGTAGAATCTCACGCCTATTGGACAGTTGGAATCGAATGAGAGGAGAAGGGAGGCGGGAGTGAAAAGAGGAACATGAAGGTGCCAGTACGGAACAAGGACACCCAAAGATGCGTGGAACAGTCTCTGATAAAAGAGGAGAAGACGAAAATTGGGTTAAGGAAATGAGCCACTATCCGCCCAAAGCCCTTGCGAACGATCAGATCTTTAGCTCATATGGTGTTGTTACTATGGTTACAGGGGTTTGCTCTAGTTTATGTAATATAAGTTTAAGGATTTTGAATTTTCTTCCATGAAGGTAACGTTTGGCTTGAATTTAACCTGTCAATTTATAAGATAATGATCTTAATTAAAAGCGACATCTATCCCAACTGAAACTCAATTGAACTCGTTAATCTTCAGAAATTTCTTTCCCCACAGGGTATTTTAAATTTATTTATTTATTTATATCAAATGGCAAACGTTTTGATGGTTATCATTAGCCCTTTAGTTGACTTCTGGCTTCACAGAGGGAAAGGAACATCAAAGTGAGAAAATTCGAGAGGGGGATCAGAAGAGAGATTCAAAGATGTAAAAGAGACAGATACAAAGGTAGAAAAAAGGTGAGGTGAGTACTGTGGAAGTAGTCGAATATGGCATACAGTGGGGTGATGGTAGTTTAAAGTCAGAAATCAACTACCGGTTTATAGACTTTTTTGCCGTATGAGTATACGTTGCCCAGGGTGCACCACGTAGAGGTAAGTCTATCGCGCACCCCGGGTATTTTAAATAAAAGTCCTTAATGCTTTTTTGAAAAATACAACAAATATGATAGTTTAAAAGGCAGAAATCGTACCCTAAAAGCATTCGTACTTCATCGGCTCCTAAATTATTCATTACAAGGAAACTAAATGAAAAAAAAAAGTTATTTAATGTTTTTTGATGATTTTACAACAAATTGTCAAAAAAATACACTTGATAACATGCGACATTATTTAGATGCTTCACATTTACCTCGATCGATTTTAATTAAAGGACGAAATTCTGTGTCCATTTTTCGTGGACCTCACTCTTGCATCCCATTAAAAAATTATATT
>UZAE01000715.1:0-19290 GCA_900617975.1 Rodentolepis nana | reverse complement strand
GGGGGGCTGGGAGTAAATTTTGTTACACTTCAACTTTCCAATTTACGAGGGTTTACAGTACTAGAGTTTGGCAGTGGTGACAGCTATTGAATAAGCACAGGAAGGGAGTGCCTTCGTGTTAGCAACCACAGCGAGCAGTAGATGACTCACAGGTGATGATCATTGGGACACAAAGCGAACAGGAGTGGTGATAGAGAAAGCATATTTTGTGTGAAATTCAACTGAGTACATATAGGAGATGGGAAACAATGAGAGGAGAGTTATAAACACTAGGACAGGTAGTATGATCACCAGATAGGCACCGACTTCTTAATTGGTCATTTGTTTTATGCTTATCGATTGAAGTTGATTCTGCCAAATATCTGATGTAGTCATAACTTTGCTTACAATTCCATTAGTTTAAAAGAATTAACAAAGACAAAATTCCTTAAACTCCCAAAATATTGCGCTTTGTTGACGTGGTTGGATATCAGTTACACTGGTTTTTTGCTCGAATCCTTGTATGAGTCATGAAAAACAAATAACTACCAACATTATTGCTTAAAAGTAGATTCATATAGGGTGTGGTCGGTAGACTTACCTCCACCTGGGTGCATCCTGGGCAACGTATACTCATATGGCAAAAAAGTCTATAAACTGGCAGTTGACTTCTAACTACCATGACCCAACTAATGATAAATTTTATATTGCCTGCCATTTGAAATAATAAAGATTAAGCTAGAGAGTGTGAGAGAGTACAAAGAGACGTTGAGTATTTTATTCTACTCTGGCATTCAATTGGCCCAACTTTTTCATTCAAAGTAGATAACGACACTCGGTTATCGTTAACGTACTCATACAAGCACCCTAATGCATCTTTTATTGCCCTTTTTAGTTTTAACAGGCAAATATGTGGCTGCCAACGTAAATTCGTGAACTTCGATTTCTAGGGCTCCTCCCGCCAACTCATTTCCTAGTCTTTATTCTTATCCATTATCTTACAGCGTTAACATTTTTTACAGCAATACCATGGTCTCTAGTGTCTGGTGCAAGAAAACCTCCAACAATATTGACTACCTCTGACGTTAGGTGCTTCCAGGCAACTACAATCCCCCCAGAATGCGACAAAATGTGTGAACTATTTAGGATTTATGACGTTTATCAGTGTATAATAGCATTCTATTTCTTTTGCGTTCCCCAGATCGAACCTACTGACAATGCGCGCCAAGTCACTAATCCTCGATAGTTGTACCTTATCAATATCTTGAGATCAATTAACCAATTCATTATGCCCTTTGAGAATTCCTATGATCAATAGGAAAGGGTAGTTTGCCTTTATTTCAAATTACGATCCTTCGATCAGCGTTATTGTTTGGTAAGAGGAATTATATATATATATATATATATATATATATATGTATATAATGAATCTAATGATGATATATACTTTAAATACAATCGGTAATAAAAATGTGTCAAGTTGATCAAGAGAGGGGATTAGTGGGTATTTTTATTGGGAAGACTCTGGCCACTAAGAAGTCCAATTTTTCTCCCGAGTTTTTTCGAGTGCAACTTTAACTCCTGTTGCACAAGATCAAAGCACATAGCCACCATAGCTAATCCAAACAATAGATAAATATTACTAAATACATATTTGTATAATCTGTGTGTCTCATGTTCATCATTCAAACCCGGTAATAAGTCACCGAATCCAATGGTCGAAACCGTGATGAAAACAAAGTACATTGAATTCAGGAATGTCCACTTCTCCCAATAGGCGAAAAACAATCCACCTAGGAAGAGGTAGAGGGCGAATATGATGAATATGACCCATAACGGGACTTGAACATTTCGACTCTCTTCGCGAGCTTGAATTGCTCGGGCAAAAATCGAGTGTGGGCCTGCCAATGAGATAAAAACACTTTCTGTAATTCCAGGTAGTGGAGTAGCAGTTCTGTTGACTAATTCATGCAGAGCAGACGCCTTATGACTCCTTCCAGGCGTTGGACGAATTAGTGATGGTTGACTTGTGGTGGATTGCTCGCCATGATTGCTTGAATTCAAGGACCTCGGCTTCGACGTGGAGCTCGTGGGAACAGACCAACTCGGTTTCCTCTTCTTTATAAAGCAACAACAAAGCCTTTTATAGAGAATACGAAATACGTCGGCCATTAGACTACCAAGGTTAGCGAGAAAAAGTAGCATCATTGGAATTCCAAAGAGGCCATAAAATATGGTTGCTAGACGACCATACTTTGTAACTGGAACCACTTCGCCATAGCCTAATTATATAAAAATACCTTTATAATAGGTTTTAAAATAATAATTCTTTATTAATTAATTGTTTTTTTTGTAAGCTATTTCAATTCTTATTCCTGATCAATAATATTACGTGACAAAGTTGAGCAAATTATCATAATTACTATTATTATCCCAAATGGGCAATTAGGATCCCCCAAAATTTGATCATCTGGTTACAATTTGATTGTAGAAAAAGATAGATCAGCGATTGCCACGATAAAATACGTTTTAAGGGAAAAATGTGTGATGTATCATGGAAAGAAACACTCGAAATTCAAAATGAGATTTTTATTTTGTTCGCTAAAACATTTTTACAATACTTAAATAAAGATAATTTTATTTTTTATTCAAAAAAGTGTTTTACTGCAAATCAATTAATAAAAAATTACTTAATTTTGCTTGGAATTCGTTTGTTTGGGGAAACAATTTGAATGAAATTTTTTCATAAAATTATGTAACTCTGTAGGACTGAACTTCCTGAAAAAAATTATCTAATTTCATTCGGTTAATAACCTCGATTCAGGAGTACTTTTATTACTCAGATTGGGAAAGGAATAAATTGGGAATTAACAAACTAAGTTAAAGCATTTCAAGAAGGCGTCTTACCTCTAGCTTAGTCAGGATAATGTTTATTTAAAGGGTCTGAATTAATTTGCCCTATAATGTTGGTTTAGTGATTTTTAAACAACTCGAAATATGGCTCAATATTTAAGGCTGATTCGATCCGCTTTAGTTTTCCCTTTTTAGTTAAAACACTTTCTTCCTAATTGAAAAAGAAAAATGGTATGTTTGAAAATAAAGCTTGAGTTTGTGGGGTGGAGGGGGGGGGGTATTGTGTAATAGCGATTAGGGAGAAAATTGTCGGCTTTTTTGTGGTGAACAACTGTCTTTCGCTAACAAAAGCTATTTGAAATGAAATGACCGACCACGAAACAACAGCAACCTTTGAAATCCAGAAATATTAACACAGAAGAGATATAAAAAGAAGGAATTCAAATTAACCAGTTCGTTGTCTTATTTTTTAACAGTCGAGTTGATATTGCCTAAAGAAATGGGGAATTTCGAATTCGAAATAGTGAAGAAGGAGGTTTACGTTACATTTAGTAAACTTCTTCTTTTCTTTTAACTGTAATAAATAAGGATAAATAGAACAGATGAACATTTTCTTGATAAACAAATTGAAAGTTATTTAATTTAGCCATCAAGAGCTTTAAACTTGATAGACAGTTACAAATTCATCGAAATGGGCTTTACCCAAACATAAATCATCTGTTTGCATGGTCACAGCAAATTACCTAATATTTTAAGATCTCTATTCAAACGTATTGAGCTCAACTTGACAATATGCTCTGAATTGGATTTGAAGTCGGATAGCTCATTTGGAATTAATTTAGAAGTAGTTAAACTAACCATTATAAGAATTACAATAAATAAATACCACCAATCCGATAAACAAAATAATGGAAACCTGTGTAAATGTTTAAAGCAAGAATTTCACTTGACTTAATATTAGTTTATTAACTCCTTGTGGAATCATTTTACTTCCAATATTTTATGGAAGAGTGTAAGTAAAAAAAGCCTTAAAATATATATGAATTTCGACAGATTAATTGAATCGCATATTAAGAATGTCGTATTTGATCTCTATTCGAAAGATCAAAGTTATTTTTATTAGACGTATACTTAATAAGTATATAAAATGAGGTGTTTAATATTTGCGCATCAATTTTTTAGCTGCTTCTATAGTTCTCCGTGTAATCAGGGCGGTTGAAGTGGAAGATGTTGAAATGAAATAATTCGCCTAAGGCTAATGGCCAACAAAATACCCTATATAATGGAAATTTTTAAAGGTTGTTTTTTTCTTTATTGTGGGAAATAAATTAATGCTGTTTTCTTCTGTTTAGATCAAAATATTTCCCGTTATTTTTTCAAACGCAAATGATATCTCCGATTAATATCTTTATATTTAGATTTATTAATATAAATAAGTTGTTGGTTATTAAAAATCAAAGATATTCTTCCACTTACAGTAAGGTCGTGGACAACTGACAGTTACCTAATTAATAAGAATTTAAATATGGACTACCCTCAGCCCATATTAACTATTTTTTAATATTTCATTAAATTAACTTTCGTTACACAAGTAAATTATGATATTTACAATTTTAGCCGTTTTTTTCAAATTTTGACTTAAGAAGGAGTGGGGCTGATAATTTGGTGATATTAAACGAGATTTTAGAGACTTAACCTGTGCCTTAAAGCAATAGACCATTCAAAATATTGACGAAATTATGAAATAGAACTTGATTGCAAGTGTCTTCTTAGAATAAAATATTTCAAAAGTTGACTGAAATTGCATTTCCATTTTCGGTATGCAACAAATCTCCAAGTGAAGATCAACTTCCTGCTTACAATCGTAAATAAAATTCTCTTGATGTAGCATTACGTAGCTCCTTTTCAACTAGTCTGACCTTTGCATGCCTTGTTATCGCACTCCCCACCAAGTTCTTTTTTGCTTTGAAAAAACAAAGTTGGCATCGTGGTATTTGGTGGTCTTAGGCAACAAAATAGCTGGCGGCAAGGTTAGTATCATATGCCTCCAAAGGCATATGAAAACACTTTGCATTTCCATTCAAATTCCCATCTCCCAGCGCAGATCTGTAGCCAAAAGTATTGGCTTCAGTCACACCTGGCAACGTTAACTTTCGGTTATAAAAGGGGGCCCCCTTAACATCCAATTTTATGTTAGTCATAAGTGGGGTGCGCAATAGACTTACATCCACGTGGTGCACCCTGGGCAACGTACACTTACACCTTACATCCACGTGGTGCACCCTGGGCAACGTACACTTATACGGCAAAAAAGTCTATTAACCGGCAGTTGACTTCTCACTTCAAATTAAAATGGCACGACTATTTGTCATATTCGACACCTTTCACAGTACTCATCTTACCTTTTTTATGCCTTTGTATCTGTCCGTCTGTCTCTTTTACCTCACACCTTTTTTCTACCTTTGTGTCTGTCCCTTTTACGTCTGCGAAATATTATTCTGTCCCCCCTCTCGACTTTTTGTCACTTTGATGCTATTCTGTCTCCCATCTCGACTTTTTGTCACTTTGATGTTCATTCTCCACTCTGTAAAGCCCCAAAGTCAACTCCAGGGGTAATGATAACTTTCAAAACGCCTGCCATTTGACATAAATATAAATAAATATGCTAGTCATAAGTAAAATTCCATGAAAGAAAATGTTTACAGTAATTAAAAGGAACAGAAACTGCGTTTTTTAAATATAAAATTTCATACGTTGGTAAAACATTTCTCCTTTAATAATGACTATATTTTAATCGATTATGTCCTTTATTCATTAAAATGAGCAATTTCCTTTGACATATATTATAAATATGAAGCAAATAAATTTATTGATGATTCATTCAAAATTAATAAAAATTTGATGCAGTGTCAAAGTAAGTGATAAAATCCAATAATATTGGGTAAATAATACAATAAATTGATGGCAGTATTTTAAGAATTAGTTATTATTTAGATTTATTTATATCAAATGGCAGACGTTCTGATAGTTATCATTAGTCCTTTAGTTGACCTCAGGCTTCACAGAGGGGAAGGAACATCAAAGTGAGAAAAAGTCGAGAGGGGGGGGGGGAACAGAAAAGTATTTCAAAGATGTAAAAGAGACAGACACAGAGGTAGAAAAAGGTGAGGTGAGTACTACGGATGTGGTGGAATATGGCATAGAGTGAGATGATGGTAGTTTGAAGTGATAAGTCAACTGCCGGTTAATAGACTTTTTTGCCGTATGAGTATACGTTGCCCAGGGTGCACCACGTGAAGGTAAGTCGATCCCACACCTCGTTATTATTTAGGTAATAATTAAACGAAAACATAAGGTTGTCGAGAATGATTCGGCAAGCCCTAATCTGACCCCATTGCTATTTAATGACTCATTCATCTTAACAAATGCCATTCTATCAATAAACGTAAAAAGACGCCCACCACTTTGGCTGATATTACCTAAAAGGATTCGCAGTAACGATTGCCTTTCTCCTGTATTAAGCAGAAATTGACGAATACCATATTGGCTGTTCATGGAATTTTTTTCAGAAATGTTTTCTTAAAAGTGAACATTATATAAACGCGCAGGATATTTGTCCATCAGGCTCTATTAAGCTGTCTGACAGTGAAAGAATAAATTTGCCAACCTCATGGGAACGAGCAGTCAAACATGGCATTTGTTTGACACAACCAAATTCTTGTAATTGCAAGAACTTGTGCTTGTGAACTAAACCGCGATGGGCAGAGTGGGCGACTTTATAAAGCAGAATATTTTCGTTATTAAATAAACTGTCAATAAATTAAACCCCAGTGGCTCTCAGTAGTTATTTAAAAGAGGGAACTATTAGTGGCAAAACTTTTGATGAGGAATATTTTTTTAAATGGGGCGGGGGTGAATGCTAAAAATAATTTTTCCCATTTTACGTTTCCACATACATGGAATTATAAGTGTGTTGTTAGCAAAGTCACAACAATTTCCTGATATTTTAAGATCTCTATTCAAACGTATTGAGCTCAACTTGACAATATGCTCTGAATTGGATTTGAAGTCGGATAGCTCATTTGGAATTAATTTAGAAGTAGTTAAACTAACCATTATAAGAATTACAATAAATAAATACCACCAATCCGATAAACAAAATAATGGAAACCTGTGTAAATGTTTAAAGCAAGAATTTCACTTGACTTAATATTAGTTTATTAACTTCTTCTTAAAATATATATAAATTTCGACAGATTAATTGAATCGCATATTAAGAATGTCGTATTTGATCTCTATTCGAAAGGTCAAAGTTATTTTTATTAGACGTAAACTTAATAAGAATATAAAATGAGGTGCTTAATATTCGGGCATTAATTTTTCATCTGCTTTGTTAATTCTTACTGCGAAAATAACTTGGTGTTCAAAACTTTAGCCAATTAATTTAACTAAGGAATGAATGAAATGTAATTTAAATTAGTATGTTGAATTCTGTACTTATTTTTCCCCTGATCCATATGAATTGTTATTTAAATATTTATTAATAATTTCAGAAACCCTCTTAATAAGAAATACCCATGATATAATTTCATATTTAAATATTTTTTTAGATGATGAGAAATCCTTAATTCGACGTTTTGTGTTAACCAATAGAATGCAAACACTTCAGTGAAAATAAATTGACAGATCATGTGTTGACAATCATTGGCCAATTACTTTGCCGCTTCTCATTATTTTTTATTTTATTCGTTTAGCTTTAAACCGGAAGGAGAGACTTTTGCTGTCAATCACTACTTTTAACTCTACATCTGAAAGGACTAGGCTTTACAATGTGCATTAGCCACTATTCAAGTGCCCAATAAATTACTAGATCTATTTCTTTTTACTTTTCGATGCTTAAATAAAATTTATTGCATGGGCAGTTGCATTTTAGTTATTTAATAGAGCTATTCACGCATCAAAAATAGCCATAAAAATGTTTTCTGAAAGATGCAAATGGGATTTTTAAGACCTCCAAGCCTCTCATATTTACTACAGATGTTCAAGGACAGGTTAGAAAGTGTTTGTACCACTTATTTTAAGAAGAGTTAAGACATTCCGGAAATCATTATCAATCAGTAGTAATCGATGTTAGTTGTTTGTCCCCGTCAAAGCTTGTCACTGCAAAGCGTGCCATGACCACTGCGCCAACAAGCTTGTTATTTTTGTGGTTGTTTTTCGCAATTTGAAATATAATCTTGCTCCATTTGTTTATTTATTTTCAAGTGGCAGGTGCGAACATTAAAAATTCGCGAGAAGAAACAAAAGAGTGAATCCCTGATGTTCAAAAAGGCAAACAGGCACAAAGGCAGAGAAAAGGGTAATGCGAGTACTGTGAAAGGGGGCAATTATGACATGAAGTCGACTCATGGTAATTTAAAGTCAGAAGTCAACCGCAGGTTAATAGACTATTTCGATGTATGAGTATACGTTACCCAGGGTGCACCACGTTGAAATAGGTCTGTCGCACATCCCAACAATGGTTATTGTAATTAATGAGGCTTAAGGTTCCTTGACATTCTGATTTCAATCGTATTAAACTTAATTAAATAAAAAAGTGAATAGAAGTACATAAGAATGTATTTAATTGAACATAATTTGCATTTTTGTTCTTATTATTACCTTATCTTTATTAGATAATATTCGATAGAAAAGCAACCAAACAGCCTATATGATTAAAAAAATTAAATTAATAAATCATTACAAAATCTTTAAATGAATAAAACCGATTAGAATTTAGTGAAAATTTCATACTTTCTTAATAAAGTGGAAACCATTACCTAGGAGAAAAGAGTAATAGTATTAAAAAATAGAGATTTATTTTTCACCTTAAACCCCAATGCTACAAGGATTTCGAAATAGTCGAACATCTCCCTCAGAAGAAAGGCAAAAAAATTAAGAGATTAATTTCATGGCACAAAATGAAGCAACCTTTATCACGCCTTTTGCTTCAACGTTGCAAAAGCAACATTTTGTAATTTTGTGCTAAGTTCTGCAATATTTAAAACGGGATGATTAAAGGCCCTTGTAAGCTAAGTCATCTGAGAAAATCGTCTATGATTCAAGTCAAACATATTTCTATTCATTTACAGCATACGTAATTTCAAAGAAGGATATTTTAAATATACACTTCATAAAAATAAGTTAAAGAATGCTCAAGGAATTATTTAAATCACGTGCGTTTATGCTTGTTTTGTTGGGAAGCTTACTCAATAAATCACTCTATTTAACCGAAACCTTGTCACTTAAAAAGGCGATTGATTCGAAAATTGCAATAATCGAACCTAGGATTTTAAACATGGCAATCACCTTTTTTATAATAAGGTATATTATTTTAATGAACTAATGACATTTTCTAAACCACATCATAACAAGTTAGTAGGTAATTATTTACTAATATTAACATTGGTAAAGCTTAATTTTTACAAATGCTTTAAATATTATCATTAGAAAATAGTACATGGTTATGCTTAAGTATTAAACTTAACTATTTCAATAAAAATAAAATAAATAAAGTAGGCGTTATTGCCATAAATTTCAATCAAAATTTTATTTGAAGCGAGGCCTAAATTAATTTATCCAAAAGGTTATTGAGGTAAGAATTTAATTGAGTGCTAACTCAAAATCGAAATTTCCAACTTATTTTGAAGGGAGTGGCGTAGCAGGATTTTAATTGTTGATATTAATGTCACCAATTGTGTATTTATATCCAAGCTACGACACACATGTCAAGATGTTTCACATAGAAAATGGACTTCTGTAGTTAAATTAACTTTATCGATTAAATTACTGCATATTGAAAATATTTCTTTCAATCAGTCAATCTGGAAGTTAGCGGGTGAAAACTATCCTTCAATGCCGCTTGGAATCTATTGAAGGCATGGCTGTGACTTTCGAAAACGAACACCAGTATGAAATTTACGGCATCTTTAAACATTTTCACTTGCTCAAATTGCCATATAAATATCTTAAAAAATAATAAAGCCCACAATATATATATATATTTATGTCTACCCGAAACAGCCACAGAAGAACTCAAAATTGGGACAGAACAGGATGCCCTTCTGAGCGAATTTTATTCCACATTCCACTTTGATGCACGCAGCTTGGTAGTGCATCATCATGTGTCAACGTAGAAATAGACTACAGGCTTCTCCCAATGCCCGCTCTTCCTACAATCTGAATAGTTTGATGCATTAAAGTAGTCTTTAGGATCAAAATATTTTCGAGTGGATATCTGTGCGCCATACACACAATCAGATTATGAAACAAGCTTTGCAAGGTATTAATTCCATCTTAAATTCAGTATTGTTTCAACGCGTTAAGAATATTTACATAATGGTGTTTAATTTCTCGACAACTGTTTTAACGCCTTTAACTCCTCAATATTCTTCATTCACGATCTGGAATAAATGCCAGGGAGTCTTGTTTTTCAAACTGGCATTTGCTTATATCATGTTCTATGACGATGCTGAAACGAAACGGAACTCATAAAGCGAACTCAAGTAGCAATTTATTTGCCATGAAAATCCTATTAGCATTAAAAGCATAATCACAAAACCCTGGCCATAGAGCAAAATATTTCGGATTACATTGGAATTTCATACTTACCAATGGTGGTAATGACCGTTATGACGTAGAAGAGCGAACCAGCTATTGTCCATGGATCAGTCCTTGGGGTCCGATCACTGAACTTTATATCGTTCCGATCTGAAGAATGATCGGGAGGGATGAAACGGGTATTGTTGTTTTGCCTAACCGGTTCGGCTTCGCCATCTTTCTCCAAGGAAGGTATAACCCAACCTGTTTGGACTGCCTCATAGATCTCCTTCACAAAGTGATGTAACTTTTTTTTGAACGTTAAGTCAGCAACTCCCTCTATAAACCTTCCAGGGTTTAAGATATTTTGGTAACTTCTGATTTGATCGGGAAGGTCAATTTGAAGTGAGCGATTGAGAACTTTATTGAGTTGTTCGGTTTCACCTAAGGTCATTAGGCCATTTATCTTTATTCGAAGTCGCTGGATTTCCGTTTTTCGAGATATCAGATGCTCATGTTTGATGATCTGTTGGAGTCTTTCAATTTCCCTATACAGAGTATCGATTTGATAATTAATGCAGCGATGGCCAATATGACGCGCTTTCGGTTGAATATCATCACTAGTACTTCTTTTCAATCGCTTCATGGAGAACGTGAGATCATTGAAAGAGCTTTGTAAAACTTGCAAGCTGTCGTTGAGACGCTTTTGGTGGGGTTCCCTTTCCAGATAATTGAAGAGATGTGCACCACCGATCAAATAAAGAGTTATGATAATGGATAGACCCAGTTGGGAGAAAGTGATTGCCATAACTTTTCGCAAACATCGACACTTGCGCGATCGATGGGATGAGACCTCATAATATGAATCATTATCATTATTTGCAGCCTGAGTCTTGGCCGAGCAACAGCAATTACAATAGTCACCACAGCAACCCATTGTAGTTTTCACAGTTTTCTAGGCTAGGACAGTGAAATGCACACATTCATTCTCCCTCTATATGGGTATATATTTCGCGCCTAGGCCAATCACTAATCCGTAAAGTTCCACAGAACCAGGATTATGCTACTTACTTTCTGATTGGCTAAGAAAATCAATCTTGGCTTTACGTATTGGTGCAACTGTTGCTTGCATGCATCAAAAAAACCGAGATTAAGAAAGGTGAGACAAAGTTACTTTTAAGTTGTCATTCGTATGGAAGGCACTTGATATAAACTATTAATAACTAATATAACACCATTCAAGATTTATTAGTCGCCGTTAATGGAAGTGGTTGTTTCAATGATTATCTTTGGGAAATTTTAATCATATGCAACTGAATGAAAAAAAACTATTGAAATGTAAAATAGTATAACGATTTATCTTGACGATTAATTTTTAAGCTTGGACTGATTTGCAATTCAAATTTTTAAAACAATAGAGAGACAAAAGCAAGTAAGTGCGGTCTTTTGAATCAATGTTTGAAGATCTTTTGACAAAATTAGCCTCAATGTGGACGCCTATATTTAATTTGGTTTTTGCCGATTATAATAACTCGTCAACTTGAGTGAATTTAATAGGAACTTTGGCATTGGCTAATCTAATTACCTATTTATTGCTATAATTGGCATGATCTAGCATTGAGACAAATTAAGTGTTTAAAAAGCCCTGAATACTATAGCAAAGTAAATGGAAATGACAAGAACTGAGAACGAATCACGAAAATCGAGTCTAATATTAGTTGCATTCTGCAGAAGGGATTTTATCGCTAAAAAGAAGTTAGGCATCACTTTTCGAATTGCAAGATTCTTAGCAATTTAACTTAATTACACGCCATTTCAAGGCTTCCTACTCGATTGCTTCAGTTCGGAATTATGTGCAATTACATGGCTAGGATTGTTGTGTGTTTTGACACTGGAAAAGGGGTAATAATTACTTCAATAGAAGAGCCAATTATATTTTTTTTGCATTTACCCGTTTAGTTCCCTTAGCAGTGTAATAGGATACTTTAATATCGATTTTTTAAAGTTAACTTAGACAAATTAGTCCTGGCACTAACGCATGATATATTCTTTTCAATTTTAATTATAATTTCTTTTATGAATAAATGAAATTTTCCAATTTTAATATAAATATATTGCTAATAATTTCACTTTAATAGCTATTTTACAAAACTTATAATTCATGAATTTCATTTACAATGAGGAAATGAATATTTTTTAACACGTATTATATCAGTATTTGAAGTTCGTCCTGCTTTTCAGATCAATAACTTATTTATTCACATTAGTGCAAAAGTGCATTATAAAATTACAAAATAATCTATTGGTGACGAAGGTTGAAAAATTTGTGACCTTGTGATCATCCAAGCCTAATGTGATCTGTTCAACCTGACATGATACTTCATGCTTAACATATTTTCCTTGAAATGCAGTGGACGCTCGTCTTTCTTGTCCCATCTTCGAAAAATGAGATCCATATAACTGGTATATGTAGTTTAAAAATAGCCTCCAACATTGAGGTATTAGCAAGCGGAGAACGACGTTTCAACTGAACTTTTCTCCTTTTCCAACTAATCTAAGGGTGTAAATTTTAAACCTCGTTGAAAAGGCTTCAGAAAACAATTGTTATGACACACACTAAAGAGTTACCATCAGTTGCTTCTATGGGTCTCAAGAGAAACATCTGCTAAAACCTCACTCACTGGTCTAATTCGGAGATTGCACTCCTGTTTAAGCTCTCCGCCAAGCGCTATTCCTTGCCCACATAACCAATCTGACTATATTATGAAATACTTGTGGATGAAATTTCTTCCTATAAATATGGGAGTATGTTTGTCTGCCAGGACATACAGAATCTGCACTGTTGAATAAGTTAAAGTAGCCGAATGCATTAAAGAACCCTACTTTCAGCCATGTTTTCATGCGATGGCAATCCGAAACTCCAGACCCGGGTTATCCCACTTTTTTACAGAAAATTTCTTCCCTCACCCAATCGATTGGACTCTGCAAGTGTCAAACAACCATTCTCTCAAGCTTACAACACCTCTTTCTTCCGTTTATGCCATCTTACATCAAGAGTTCAGTATAGCGTAATCCCTCAAGCCTAATTGTTAACGATCTGAGCTGTTCCAATGAGACCTCACCATAGAACTTCATGATCTTCCTCATGACTCCAGTCATGCAAAAGAGGGTAGTCCCAACTTTCAGCCAGAAAATGTCACTACCCCTCATAGCGCGGGAGGAAGATGCCAAAACTAACGGCAGCGATCCAACAAAATTAGCCAAATTCAGTCAGCCAACACAAGTGCCATCAATATTAACTTGAAGTATAAAGAAATTTCGGCATCGTTTTTTAAACTTCAAATTCGCTTACAAAAATTTAACCGTCAAGGTAACCAAGATAAACCATTAAGGACACCTAACACATGCCAACTACTTGGAGAGAAGGTTAAGTCAACGTCATATATGGAGCAGGTGGCGAAAATAGAGACGATGGATAAATGAAAGCCTCAATTCGGAAATCAAGCAGTCACAAAAAAGGCGACGAATTACAATTTGTGAACCCCAATAAAATTAATCTTCCTTAAGCCTCCCTGATTAAACGAGCTTCTTCCGCATAACTCCCGTTCTTTCATCTCTGCGTCTCTTCTCCTCTACTTCGCCCGCTCAATCCTTCCCAAAAAACGCTCCACACCATTCTACTCTACCAATCCTGTCCACAATTATTGATTTATTGAATTATTGATTTTTGTTCCGCATTTTAACAGTCTAACAACACACCATAGAGGGTGAGTGCTATGGCGCGAACTAGACAGTTGGGGCCTTCTTAACTATCAAAAAAAAACGATTAATATTCATTCAGGGCTAAACTAAATGCTTTAAACGCCCTTTTTTACATACTTACATTTTCTCATAACGGTTGAGTGGATTTGGCCAGAGAAGACTGACAAGGTTCATTTGTAGATCAACCGCGCCGAAGTTGAGTCATCATTTGAATTCTTCAATTCCCCAAAGGAATTTGGAATATTTTGTCATTTTCTTGTATTATCAAAGAGCCACGAATCAAGAGTTTTTAAATCACGCGGTGCTTCGACAGTTCACTTGATACGGACATCAAAAGTTTGGGGCAACTACTTACCTGTGTGGCCGTACATTTATATACAGGTTGTCCTAAAAATATATATAAACACATTGAAGTTGATTGCAAATGTGGCGTTCAATTAGAATTTTACCATTTCAAAAGTGTTAAATTAATTTTAAAGTTTAATTTTACTACTTTTCACAACTTGTCCTCAAATTAATGTCCAAATTTGATCCAAACACAGCTGACAATGCCAAGCAATGGAAACGCAGACATCATGAAATAATTCCCTCGCGATTTGGACGCATTTAAGCTGAATGGCTTCTCATAATTCAGCGATTATTGCAGGTTTCGTTGTGTAGACTTTGTCTTTTAAGTAATCCTACATGAAAAAATCTGTTTTCATAAGGTTTGATAAATGGAGAGGATATTCAACGAAATCTCTTCGTCCAAGCCACCTGTTTGGCAAGACCTCATCAAGGAAAGACCTAACGTCGCGACGGTAATGTGGGGGTGGCCCACCATGCTGAAAATAAAATTCTTCATCATCAAAGACCTCTCTAGTGTCTGGCATAACAGACAACTGCAGAAAGTTCAAGTAAATGGGACCGGTTACAGTGACGTCAAAGAGAGCGATCCACTTATTCCTCCTGTTATTAAACCGCTCTGCACTGTAATTCCAGGTAAATTGACATGACGGCCGACAGTAATGTGTGGATTCTCAGGTCCCCAAAAAAAGAAAAAACTGTAAAATGATACTTGTAAATATTTTTACACATTTGAAATACTGAAATAATAATAAACACCAAGGTTGCAATTATTTTAAGTGCGTATGTATTTTTAGGACACCCTATATATATATATATATATATATACATTTTTTTCTTGCATTCCTCCTCCACTCTCCCTCCCGCCCCCCTTCAAAAATAAGTTTGCCTATTTAATTTCCTATTTCTGTGCAAAATTTTAATAATAGCTCCCCATTAAATAATCAAAATAGGCCTGATTTTATCAATATAGATAGCAAAACACTTAAGCCCACATACAATGCAAAACACTAAAAATAGCGTCTTTTATCTGCAGGAACTGGGATTTGAAGACGATTTCAATGGGTGCTTCAAATTTGCCATTCATAGGAATGTATCAATTTTTACAAAACCCAAGGCTATTTACAAGATACTTTTATCTCAATATCCCGGGCAGTGTGCATAATAATGTATTAAAATCATGTATCTTATCTCAATTTTCACTGGTAATTAACATATTTTGTTTCGCTTCCATTACATTTGGAAAGATTTTTTTTGTATTTTAATTGAAATGATTGAAGTATGCTAAATGCAGCATATTTTCGCATGATCAGTAGCAGTTGAAGGATTATTACAATTTCAAAAAAGCCAGATTGGTGAGAATAGGGTGGTTGAATAGCTCGTAGAACTGTATTGAATAATGCACCACAAAGGAATAAACAAGAGGTATTGATTATATGAATCCAAATAACGGAAGGGAATCGAACACCAACTGTACTTCCGTTATCAAAGTAAGGGGAATGCAAATAAAAGATCACCATCAATATGAAGACACCTAAAACTTAGGAAACAAATCACATAGGGTGTGGCAAACATATTTATTATTTCAAATGGCCGGCGTTTTGATAGTTATCATTAACCCTTTAGTTGACTTCGGGCTTCACAGAGAGGAGGAGCAGGCAGTCACAAAAAGTTGATAGGAGGAGCAGAAGAGTGATTAGTAGATGTAAAAGAGACAGAAATAAAGGCAGAGAAAAAGTAAGCTGAGTACTGTGGAACAGGTCGAATATGACATAGAGTTGGGTCATGGTAGTTTGAAGTCAACTGCCGGTTAATCCCAAGGCATGACAAATGAAATCTCTTTTATTGAGAATATGTTCATAAAAAAGAATGAACTGCGCGAATGAAGATTGTGAAGCACACAACGTTTATTTATTTATTTATAACAAATGACAGGCGTTTTGATAGTTATCACTAGCCCTTTAGTTGACTTCGGGCTTCACAGATGGAAGGAGGAACATCAAATGAGGAGAATTCGGGAGGGGGGATAGAAGAGTGATTCAGAGATGCAAAGGAAACAGACAGACACAAAGGCTGAGAAAGGGTAAGATGAGTACTGTGGTAGGGGTCGAATATGACATACAGTGGGGTGTTCTGGTAGTTTGAAGTGAGAAGTCAACCGCCGGTTAATAGACTTTTTGCCGTATGAGTATACGTTGCCCAGGTAAGTCTATCGCACACCCCTGCACACAACGTAATTTCATGCGCACTTATTCAGGATTTAAGGTGCAGATGTGCAACTTCGTGTAGGGATTAAGTGTGGAGAACATCCAGCCAACCGCAATACACGGCCCTTGTTTGGTTTGGCAAAATCACACCACAGTAATATAATGACTACAATCCTTGTCAGGATACAGCACAATCACACACTTCCCAAGTAAATGTGTTCCACGTGATACGTCTGTTTCCTCTACAGTTTTGCGGTAGTTTATCTAGTTGTGGTAGTCTTTCCAAACATAGGAGAATCTGCCATAGAGAGTACTGATTATAGTTCAGATTTGTTAGTGAATCATAATCCCAATAAGATAAGAAACACGAAGCATTGACAATTCTATATATATATATATATATATATATATATATATATATATATATATATATAGCCTTCATAAGCCCACCCCTCTCCATTTCGACTAGCCTTGAGACAACCGTTTTTAAATAATTTTGGAATTAAAAAGTATTTCAAAGAGTTCAACAGCATTTGCCAATTTTTTCACAAATTCGTCAATTTTATATTTTTTCCAACCAGGCAACAAATGTAACACTTGAGAGCCTGCATATCTTTTTAGCAACTTGACAACTTACATCAGGTTAAAATGTTGTATAGAAAATTGGTTTAAAGGCAATGTAAATTAACATTTTTGACTGAATCATTTGAATATATAATTAGATTTTAATAAATAAAACTGACAAAAATATAGCGTATTCGATTAGGTGTTGATGAACGTAAATAGTGGTTAAAAATGTTGCAGACATAACAAACGCTAACTATTTACGAAAATAATTGAATTTGTAAAGATAATTTTAAAGGATTTGATGGCTTTATATTCGAAAGATAGGGTAAAGTATTTTATTAAATAGGCTAGTCTTAAAAGAAGGAAATGATGAACACCCAAACCAATGTCATTTCAATTTAAATATAAGATATTGATTCAAAGTATAATTCATATCATATTTATTTATTTCAAATGGCAGGCGTTTTGATAGTTATCATTAATTCTTTAGCTGACTTCGGGTTTCACAGAGAGGAGGAGGAGCACCAAAGTGACAAAAAGTCGAGAGGGGCACAGAATAATGATTAACAGATGTAAAAGAGACAGACAGATAAACACAAAGGCAAAGGAAAGGTAAGTTGAGTACTGTGAAAGTGGTCGAATATGGCATACAATGGGGTGATGGTAGTTTGAAGTGAGAAGTCAACTGCCAGTTAATAGACTTTTTTGCCGTATGAGGATACGTCGCCCAGGGTGCACCACGTGAAGGTAAGTCTATCGCACACCCCACACATATAATATAAAAATGTGCTACTTGGAGAAGCCGGAACAAACACCACATCTTTTGAGAATTGAGAAAGGATGCTTGCACTTGGTTCATGAGATAGGATAATCGATTCTTCCCTTCTCAGGTTTATTTCAATCTGCAATAGAAGACTGGATGTGCGCAGGTCTTGATAAGCATTAATCTCTTACGTTTTATATGCTTTTGATAACCACGTAATGGTGCCTGGAACCAGGGGCCTTGCAGATTAAAATCTCAGTAGGCACTCCTCGGTATTCATTTGTAGTACTGGAAATGTACAGGATTTCACATTTTAAATCCTACTGTTCGCAACGGAAAACTAATTTCAATAATTTGCTTATCGTCTCATACAGCGAGACTATTTCTACCCAGTCACGTGGGATTGATTAAACACCACCTGGAGCAACTTAAAGTTCCCATTTCTATCCCTCCCCACATATTTGACCTCGCATTCTATCCTAATGGAACAATGTGTCTCAAAGATAGGGAGGTTAGTATTAGCTACTAATAGCTTTCCCATGATCATATTTAATTTATTATATGATATCAGAAAGTGCTCTGAGATATTGTTAGACTACATATGAAACCTGGCGTCCTTTGGATTCTAAAAATGAAACCTGACAGCTTTTCCTGAATAAAAGGGGAATTTGCAAAGCACAACCCTCCAGTTGGACTGTAGAATGTTCCATTCCACTTGAGTCGAGAGAATGCCTCATAGAAATTCAGCACTTTCTCAATTCTTCAAATGTTCTGCAGGCCACATTTTTATGCCTACGAGGAAGGACGAAGCAGGCATGCACGTTCATTTCGTGAGAGAACAATGACTGAATACATCGTGATCTTGTGATTCATTGACGTGCATTTATGTTTCCTGAATTGGGGTGTGCGATAGATTTGCCCTCACGTGGTGCACACTGGGCAACGTATACTCATTCGGCAAAAAGATCCATCAGTCGGTAGTCGACATCTGACTTCAAACTACCATCGTCCACTGTATGTCATATTCGATTACTTCCATTGTACTCACCTCACCTTTTTTCTACCTTTGTGTCTGCCTCTTTTGCATCTTTGAAACACTCTTCTGTCCCCCCCCTCTCGACTTTCGGTCACATTGATGTTCACCTCCTCTCTGTGAAGCCCCGAAGTCAACTAAAGGGTTAATGATAGCTATCAAAAAGCCTGTCATTTGATATAAATATATGTCTCCTGAATTTC
>UZAE01000714.1:0-19299 GCA_900617975.1 Rodentolepis nana | reverse complement strand
TGCCAAATTCTTGACCGAGTACTACAATTTATAAACAGAATCTTCTGTTCTTATACAGAAAGCCATAGAACTGAAGAAAGCATTACAAATCGATGACAAACCAAAAGGCCTCCATCTACCTATGAACCCATTAGCAGACACTGATGTAGTGTGTTGCACCCAACTGCTTGACTACTACCCCTCCAGAACAAATGCACTCACTAGCCCTTAAGACAATCAATGTCAACTATCCTGCAGATCGATGGCTCCAAGTCTGCACTGATGGGTCTTACATAGAAAATAAAGCAAACATTGGTGCAGGTGTCTATTCTGAACTCTTCTCTTTCTACGCAGCAGGGGGACACAATAGATCCGCTTTCGAAGGAGAAATTGAGGCCATTAGGATAGCACTAAGACAATTATGTTGTCTGGATACAAAATTCACAAAAGCAGTAATAATTTCTGACTCACAGTCAGCAATAAACTCAATTGGAAACAGAGAGCCACCCCAACCAGCTGAGATATACGAATTTAAAAAAAAACTGTATCCGCTGATGAGAGAAAAAACAAAACAGTTGTCCTGCAATGATTTCCTGGTCACTGTGGGATTAAAGTCATTGAGCTGCTGACGCACTTGTTAAGAAGGGAACAACAATTTTTCAAGGCATAGACCGGCCAATGTCTTTTCACACAATGAAGACCTTAATCAGGAGAGAATTCAAGACCTCAAGGTGCAACGAATTTAAAGGTCGAACAAAGAAAAAACAGTAGACAGTGACACTCTCCAACATAAAGAAAAAACAGTAGACAGTGACACTCTCCAACATAACCGACTGGCCAAGAATCGAAGCCGTTGATGAGTTTAGACTACGTACCAGACACGAGTGCTTGGCAAAACACCTTCACAGAATGGAGTATACACGCAACACACATGCCCCTATGTAACCTACAGGAGGAAATGGAGAAGACCCACCTGATTCGGTGTCCAGCCCTAAAGACAACAACGGAAAGCCAGAGATACTGGGAAGCAAGAAGACAGCTAATGAAATACTATTAATTAACTGCTATATAAATACCCCCCCCCCACCCATCATAAAGCCTGCCATTTGAAATAATAATAATAATAATAATAATCAGAACCTTGTTCAAATATAATATTCAATATAGAAACTTAAAAGCCATACCAATTGTTAAATTTAAATATCCTCTCTATTATGACCTTAAAATTTAAACTGAATGTGAATTTTGGGTGTTTGAAATTTATAAATTCCATGGCTGGTCATTGAATTATCTTTGTCAAGATTTAATTTGTGTTCAGAATGTTATTTGATTAACTGAGATTGCATTTGGAGTTGGTGACAAATTGACTGGCATTAGCAGAAAAATCTAATTTTCGAAATAAAATTTAGTCCAATATAGAAAATCCTCAAAGTTAGAGATCTGCCATTTTACTCCGCATAGCTCAATCAACTTTTCAGTGTTTTAATATATTTTTAAAGAATTCTTATCACTATATTAACCGAGACAAAGACGACAATTTTAAGATATAGTAAGATCAAAATTATGGGAGAAAACATCTTTTAAAAAACTCCATTTTAGTTTATTTATTTCAAATAAAAGCTTTATTAGTACTAAAAGTCAGAAACTACTTTGAAAGCACAAATTCACTTTTCTATGAATCGTGAACACCGTTTTAGTGCTGATAGTACGCATTGGCTCCTCAAGCATATTGTACCGGAGTTCAACTATTGGACAAATCTTTGGAATCGCACATTCGTAGGCTTTAAAACACGAAGTGACATTCGCCTAATTAACTTCCAAACTCCATTTGTTTAAATTAAAGGTAATGTGACTAAAGGCACGAGTATGGATCACAAAAGACAGGTTAATAAAAATATTAAATTTGGCATAACATTTTATTAGATCTTTCGATTTTAGATATATGAATGAATTTGAGATAGCGTAGTGAGAATTTATTTTCATTTATAATTAACTTTGTAGTTTAATTATTCTATTTTATGATTCACTAAATGGATAGTGCAAACTACTTTTTAAATTAAATTGAAGTTAGTATTATTGCTCTTTTAATTCATAATTGCACATGAAATCGTCTTCTTAATTATTGCTATAATAATAATAATTATTATTATTATTATTAAAGTATTGGTCAAAATTTTTTATGGCGTTTTCTTTATGTCGTTTTATAGCACGATAAGGATGATAGCTCTGTGGCAAATGCTTTTTCAACTTCCATACAAAGTTCCATCATTGATTAATAGCAATTAAAGAATTTTGAAGATAAGAAAATGTTTTAGTATTAGAAGTTATTGCAGAAATTTGAGTTTGCTTATATTTGTTAAAGTGACAATTTCTTATCTAGACTTATTTTAAAATCGAAGTAAAATTGTGACACACTTTAATATCGTCTGCCACCTCGTACAGAAATTTTCTAGTTTACACATTTATTTTCAGATATACTAATTTCAATGAAAATATTACAAAATTTAAATTTTTTAAAGCATATAAATTTGGCGATTCCGCAGCGATGTATTAAACTCCGAATCTTGTTCATTACAATCAAGTGTTTAACATTTTCCACATAATTTAAAAGAATTCTATAATCTCCTGTGATGAATTTAAATAAAATATGAATAATGTAATTGTTATGAAACAGAATGGATTTATTAAGTACAACCGACTTCTTTGTAAAAGAAGAGGCTACGATTGTTTTGAATATCTAAATATTTTAGTGCAAACCCACCTTGAACTTTACTATCCAGATTTAATTAGTAACTTTCCCCGTGTAAGAAAACAGACAAAAATTTTATTTTGGCATATTTTGATGCGCCACCTTTAAAGAATTGAGTCTGCTATTGACTGCATATGTCAGTTACCTCGTGAGGCTATGAAAAACTCCCGACACTAACGTACACAGCCGACCCTTGTGTGCGCGCGCGTGCAGATACCAGCGTAGTTGCCAATCATTAGGCGAAGTAAACGACATTCATGCAAGAGGAGTCAGTTATCACTTAAGAATGCTTGTATTCAAACTCTACTTTCCCCTTAAACATTAATATGGCTACAACTTAGCGGTTCTAGCGACATTAACGAAACTCGTACATTATTCTCGTTTATAATTTTTCAATTTCATTAACTTTTATTCAGTAATAAACATTGAAATGCTTTAGAAAATAAGCCCTATGGAGAGATAATCAAATAATTTAATTAAAATTAAACCCACATATTTCCTAATTCGAGTACTAAAAATTCTTCACAAATAAATTTTCCTCAATTACCAATGTGCGGATTGCAGTATTTTTGATCAGTTTAAGCCAGTAATAGTCTCAAGGATGTAGTTAACTCAGGTACAATTTGAAAGAATTGAAAAACCTATGAATGCCTATCTTGCCCATTATTCTTTAATAAAATTAAAGATTGGATTATGTACGCTATTGTACAACCCCTCTAATTAGTTTTCTTACTATTATTAGCATCATATTTACCCTGAATTGGAAATGAAGACTAACCTGTCAACCTATAAATTACCTTTGATTGTTTTCTAGTGCATGTTTGTGTCAGTTTTTATACGAGAAGACAAAAAAGCGCATTAGCGATAAGGAAAAAACCCCTTAAGTGCCCTATTTTATTGTCGTGGGTTCTCTCTTTATACTCCTGAAAGAAAAGCGAGTTGATTGAAGGCAAAATCAGAGAAAATATCAATTTAAAATTATTATAATATAATTGTTCGCTTGAATAAATTACCTATTTTGCTCTAAATAATGGGAATAAAATTCTTCAAGGTAGGTTAAGGCTTTTTCGATTAATTGTTATATATTCAATGGCAGAAAGGAAAGAAGCTTGAATGCGAAATTGCCTAAATTTTCAAGGCTATCTTTATGTACTAACGAATTTTACTGCACCATGTAACAACTGCCTTGTCCTCAACCTTGAAGGATTAATTGCAAATTGGTATACTGTCACATTCAGATCCATGCTTAGTTAACAGGCTTTTAACAGTTAATTGGAGACACTTTTTACGAATTTGTAACTTCTTTGATGGCTTGAAAAATGAACTTTTTTAATTTCTTATTGGCTAAATATTTGATAATAGTCTGACAAGATACTTCTTGATGGTTCCTTCTTCAAACGAAATGGCGGCAAAAAATGTTGAGAATTAAAAGTTTGATGAGACGAAATTAAATGCTTTGAATTTCAATGTAGTATTTAATGTTTAGTCTGAAGAACTGTGTATGTTAAGAATCATGATCGGAAGGGTTTAGGAAATTTGAAATGAATTAAAACAGAGTTCTGATACATGAATCAAATATATATTTGCTTTTTCCTTCACTGAAAATTTAAAGCTAAATAATGATTATAATACAATTATCTATCTGATCTAAACAGACAGTGTACGTCTCGCCCACTAGGTTTATAATTCCAGATTTTTCAAACTCTAAATTTTACTTATACTTTTTTTTAACAATTAATTCAGTTAATTAAATTTAGACATAGGGGTGTACGATAGACTTTGCTCTACGTTGTGGAAACTAGGCAACGTGTATTCATACGGCAAAAGTCTATAAACCAGCAGTTGACTTCAAACGCCTATAGCCCGACTATATGTCCTATTTGACCTAACACTACTCTCTACCGTTGTGTCTGTCTCTCCTACATCTGTGAATCACTCTTCTCTTTCCTCTCTTAACTTGCTGTGCCCTTGATGTTCCTCCTCTCCTCTGTGAAGCCCAAATTCAGCTAAAAGTCTAATAATAACTATCATAAAGCTTGCCATTTGATATAAAAAATAAAGCATTAGACGATATCCATGGTTCAAGAGAGAAGTGAACTTTATATATATGTATATATTCATGTATACCTCTTGAAACACTTTTAAAACCTGGTAAGATTAAACATTAGCCGTTTTTCGTTACGCAACACAGTTTCATTGGCATAGCGGCAACCTCCCAGTCGCATCTCATTCCCTTTTTTCCATGTCATTGCTTCTCGCTTCATCATGTGGTCATGTGACTTAACTAGAGTCAGATTGCAGATAAAATTGGCACCCAAAATTGAAATTCAGCCTTATTGCCTTATCAATTCTACGTCCTTCTTCTAAATGCTTGCCAAGGTTACTTCCTCCTCCTTATTTTCTTTTTATTCCTACAGACCCAAATTCGTAGCATTTCTGGAAACTTTTGTGCATTTGCAATAGGTTATAGTACGAAGAAACATTACTCAGTTATAATCTAATGGTTATAAAAAAAATGTTTTCTTGAAACATACCTAAATATTTAGAGGTCCAAAATCGATTTTCAATACCTTATCAAGCAAGAAAAATATGGTAGATAAAAATCCTTTTCCACAACAAGTAACCGTTCTTCCCCCCCCCCCTCCCAATGATTTTATTTTCATAAAATAAGCTTATTTATTGCTTATTTACTTCTAGGCAAAAGACAGACGTGTACAAAACAACGGGCACAATAATTATATTACAATTCACTTAAGTAAGGCACTAGAAAAGCCCATTCTTTCGGTTGGGAAAAAACCCTTAAAAATTATGTTGCTGTCATATTTTTTGCATTCTTAGTCAAACTGGACAACTGGAAGAGTAAGAATGTGAAGAAAAGGTATATTTGAAAGTTATTTTTCAGTCGATGCAATTAAAGGGTCTTTTTTGCAGCGTAATAATGTATTGGGCAAATTAGTGGGTGAAAAACATCCAGTTTTCAAATAATTCAATTTATGATCTCCTTTTTTTGATAATTTTATCGTTAAGATTACTTTAATTTAAATATAAATAAGCTCAGAGATAACTTCAATTGGAAGCGTTCGGACTGCATTAATCCATGCGGACTTTAGAATATTTGCTTAAACGCCAATAAAAAAGGTACGTAACATGCATTATTTGAGAACATTTTAATTTTTTGTCCCTAATTATAATCGACTATCTCATTATCTAACTCTCAATGATTTTTGCGCTTAAACTGAAGCAAATGTATATTAACAATATCGGATTTGCTATCAGTAATAATTATGCTATTGCAGACAATCGAATCTAACGGGCGTTGTCTTAAGACTCGGTTTTAAAGGAAAGAATGCTTAAAAAAAACTTATCTAAGTAACTTTTGGAATGGATCCAAAAAATGCAATAAAAGTAATAATAGACCTATATGATTTGAGTCGTTATTCAAAAGTCGTAAACGTGGTTGCTTATTGGAATGGCGGAATTTTTCATATATGAGGAAATTTTCGAAAATAGTCACAATGTCAAGATCAACAACAAGTAATCAGGAAATAGAAAGAAACTTTGAAATTTTCATTGTTTTAGATTACTTTTCTGTAAAGTCAGGGCTTATAACGAGAACATTTGAAATTGCTATGTCATGCTATCTTGATTAATGATCTTGCTTATTGTATGTGACAGGAAGCAATAATCAAACGAATAATTAACTTTAAGAATATTGGAAGACATTATCGCACCACATAATTTTTGCAGTTTAATATTAAGCAAAAATGCAGAATTGACTCTTATTAGAGAAACGACTCATTTTTATTCCACTCATTTAAAATGGGCATGGTAAAAATTTTGGCTTAAATTAAGGCTTTAAAAAATGATTGACATGCTGAGTTCCTGTTCTATACTTTAAGAAAAAAACCACCAAAAGAGAACTTTAATGAACTTAGTTACAATTCAAATGCCTTTGCAGGATCTGAATTACAGGAAGTTTAAAATTTAATAAAAATCAATCTCCTTCTCCTTAAAAATTGCTAGGAGTAAAAATGATTTATGATTCTATCACTAATTTTGTTCCATCTCTTACTAAAACGTCTGCATATTTCGTGCGCTGAGATGCTATCTCATGTGAAATACACGTAAGATCATGTTTGCAACTGTCTTTAGCAATGCTAAAAACTATTAGTGAATAAATGTAAAATAGACGTCCAATTTTGTCCAAGAGGTTGGTTTTACCAACGCTCAGATAAAGCACTTATTTACTTAAAACAGGCACATTTGCATTTTATTTGTAGGCCTATTAACTAAACTGATTCGCATGATATTGAATCCAGCCACTAAAATGTGCAAATTGTTTATTAATACTATGACTTAAATCAGTAATAATCGGGGATATTCTATATTTAATAGCCAAAAACCAATTCAAAGGGAATATTATATTTAGTTGATTGATCACCTGAATATTTATTTAATTAATCCTAGTTCGAATGATGCAATAGGTAAGGAAATTTCTAAATAATTTGGATCAACGTTAATAAAACATTAGTATTGAGTTTGTAGAACATGGGGGTTTCAACGAGAAAAAAATGGGAAACAAATCGATTATATAAATTGCTATATCGTTTATAGAAGCCCTTAGAAATTCTAATCCTTTTCAAATTCAATAACTTATAAGATAAAGCTATCAAATTATTCGTTGAAATTATTTTGAAATTCAGTATTAATTTGTCAGGGTAGGACACAACTTAGACCTGTCATAGAGACCAATACTACTTTAGTTTTCTTACGCTGTAAGGTTAAGGACTAAGTTATATTCACAAGCTCCGACAGAATAAGCAAACAAACTTAAGAGAGGACATATTGCAGAAAATCAACAAAATTTGAAACTTGCTCTGAAATGAAAGGTCTTATCTCTTATGATTGGTTTCGATGCAGGTTGCATCGTCAGGTCCTTTTGTTGGATTATTAGTCAAACAAACACTCGATTGACTATGCTTCTACAAATAAACCTCGTTTGATTGTTCTTGCTGCTGTATGTTGGAATGTAAGCAAATATTTGGTTAAAGCAAGCATTTACGGTGAATGTTTTATTCTCTGCTAATATTTTCCCATTACTCGCAAAGTTAGTATGAATACGTATTAACACATATAGAAATATAAACTGCTTATGCCCTGATGCATCTTCAAACTCCAGATCACGAATATCTGAGCAAAGATTCAGACTGTTGTTCGTGCTTTGAGACAATTAGATGGTTCATTATTTTCTTTCCATCAAAAGCAACTCGCCAATGCACCCAATGAGGAGATAATAGTCTTCCCATCGACAGTCTCATCGACACTTTTTCTTCTTTAAAGTATTAATGATAGTTGGTTTTTGCTCTTTTTATTTTCGCCTAAAAATGTTAAATAACAGGATGGCACAAATAAGTTCTAGAGATTTTCAGCCAAAAAAAACTCGATGTTACTTCATTACAGTTCCTGGCTTCATTATGACACAAGATGAGAACTAGACAATCTGAATCTTCGGGAATTTTTTTCGCTGATCTATTTAAATATGTCAATGATCTTTCTTGATTCTTTTATCAATAAATCATGCCGTTTAGCCAGCTAACTTTGAATATTGGAACTGTATTTTGAAAGGCGTTTGCAGAAAAACTTTCTAGTTCCTATTTGTTTCTAATTGTGTTTGCAAGGAACTCAAACCGAATATATCCGTTCTTCTTCAGAGAATCTCTCAATCATCTTCTCTCATGCAACAAATTTTCTATTATTGAGTTTCTACACACACACACGCACGTACACACACACGCACGTGAACACACACATACCTGGATATAAAAATTATTGGGTAGCCATTCAGCCAATCATTTGCCGTCTATTTCAAGCTCATGCAAGTAAATTTATTTTACAAATTGGTTACGGCAATTGGAGACTGAGTAGGAGCGGCTTTAATTATTGATGAAAAGTTAACGAAATATAATGTTGGCATCTCGTGGCTGATCTGCTGAGATTGATCAGCAACTTAACAGTAGTCCTGATAATGTTCTTCAATTATCGCTAGCGGTCTGTTAAGAGGAATGAAACACTGGAAGCAAAGAAACATCTGATTTTAAATTCTGCTCGACAATTTTCGAGAGAGAGGAAATGTTTGTCCAAATTTATAGCATTTGAACTGAACCAGCAGATGATTGCACTAAAATGGCAATGAAGAGATTCACTAAGTTGAATTTTTTCCGCTCTTATCTTTGCTTTCTTACAGGAAGTAAAAAATACCATGCCATTGCAGTGACGAATGACATGGTGATTTGAAAAAATTGTTACTCTTCCTGTAGACAAATGAAGTAATATTATACGAAGTGTTAATTCTTTAGTACCTTTGCAATATTATCAGATATTCCACTATTCCTTCTGACCATTGAAATAAGTAAGCTTACTGCTTAAGGTTAATGAATCATTTGAAAAAAATAGACAATTGCAAATCTAGGTTTATGTGCGAGTCTCAGGATGTATGTCACGACCCTATCACTATATCTTTAAACCGAGCCTATTCTGGTTGAAAATTCACATCTTTAAATCTTCAGATTTGAACTGGCTTAAAAACAATGACCCTTCAATACAGAAATTATTTTTAAATTTTATATGACGGCATTTAACTTAAATTTAGTGAGAACAGATTGCACATGAACGCTTTAAACAAAATGTTTGTAAGGACTGACATTTCGACAACCGTCCATCGGGAATTGAAAAAGAAGGTAATTATTCCTACTTAAATCGAGGCTTTAATATGATTTTAAGAAGAGAAATGTTTTGGATACGAGTTTACAAAAAAGCCCAAATTAATTCAATTTCCTAAAATTCATTTTGAAAAATTTCTTACTTGTATTTACTCAGCGGCTATCAAAATATTTGAAAAAAGTTTTCGCTAGTCAAGAATTCAATTTGCCTTTCATTAACGTATCAAGCAAGGGACTAAAGGTTCATGCACACACATTTTTTAACTGCAGTTGTGGGAACTGTGTTAGTTATTGTAGCTAATTTCACTTTCAAACTGGTTTACAGTATGCAAGTAAATAAATGCTGGTATTTTTACAGATTTTGACAGAAAAATTTAGAAAAATCCCTTACAATAAACTCTGAAAGCAATCTGTAACTTACGTCCTTATATTCATAATACAAGCCTTTTAATAGAATCGATACGATTCTCGATTACCTTTTAAATTACGCCATGACCATTGTGGAAATTAAAACAACAGATCCCTCCTCTCTAATACCACCAAGCAAATCGTCAACTGAAATATAATGAACAAGGTATTCCAATCTCTTAATGTTATCTCTAAAGCAAAGAAAAATCAATTCTGTAACAACTTATCAGTAGTAGCGATCAGGCGCGCTATATAAGTTTTGGAATTTAGAATCGATTCTCAAGTTTGTCCAAATACTGCGACCAAGTTCTCGCTCCGTCCCAGTTTTTGACTTGGGCTCTTAAAAAATATTAACTTAAGTTATTTTAGGCTTAAAAAGAATATTATGTCTCCCATCACCCTTTTTAGTCGGGGTAGTTAATTTTGATAGTGAATAATGCAATTGTATATTTCATGTTCTTTTGTAAAGATAATAGGGGTATTCGTTGAAATTATCACATTTCCTTATTTGCAATGTTAAAAGCACATATCACAATTAAACAAAAAATGATTGGGAGGATTGCATTAATTGGAAAGAAACTATTGAGATTTTCAGTAAAACAAATAAAAACAGGCTAATTGCAATTAATTCGATGAGATTTTAATGTCCTCTCTGCCGCTGTTACATTGACAAAATTTAATTTGTTACAAATCGTTTTCTCTTCTAAAATGTCTAAAAATTGCTCATTTTAACTGCTTGTGGATTTATGCTAGTTAAAATTTAATTCTTTTGGGAAAGTTACAGGGGGGTCTTTATAAATGGTCCTGACTTTTTCAACGCTGAATAAATACTATTTAAAATATATTTTTGTTAATAGAAAAATTATTTTGCTATAATAGAACAACTGACTCATCAAAATGCGCATGAAGTTAGAAGTCGCTGACAAATAAATCGTTATTTTTAATTATTGAAAATCGATGCCAAAGAAAATTAATCCCCCAATCTTATTGAATGTTAGAGAAGTAAACGCGTGTAAAATGTGCGTTATTTTTAACTGAATAAATGTCAAGAGAAACTGACAAAATTTATTATTATTATATTCAAGATGACAAACATTTGTCCCAGTATTTTGACTCGTATAATGTATTCAATTTCTATTATTTTCATTATGGGTCACAAATGTATATAGGATTGTAATTTGCATTGTTCGCAAGAAGAAACCAGATACCAGAAGGATAGGTGTGAGGATTAAAAATTCACTGAGGCAATATCAAAGTACCAAGGAGTTTTGTTTCATTTGCTGGATGATTCAATTTGTGAATAAGTACTTTAAAGTTTCTTGATTCACTGCTGGAAACTTGTATTCAATGGCCAGCGCCTATTTAGCGTTTTATGATGATGTTAATCTGTTTTTTTTTGACAATCGAGAAATTAAAATAATCTAATTTAGCAAAATTTTGTATGAAAGATTTACCCGTATCGTCTCATCATGGAAGCCTCGAATTTGCCAATTATATAAGACCATGTTGTGGAGTAATTACCATATACACTTTTTCAAAATTTTCATGTCGTAACTTCAACGTTGTTTAATGGAAGCGCAGGCACTTAAAGAGTGCTACTTTACCTGCACAAAGAAATAAAAATTACATTTTTTCTCCAGTCTTCAACAAACAATCTTTTTTGTTTGCCTTTCAATCATTCAGCATAAAATTAAAACTAGATTTGTCGAATTTAAACCATAAATCACCTAAGGAAAATATTTTGAATGTCACTTATTTTAAAAACTTTAGTTCGAAAAATGACCGTTTTCAAGATTTCATCAAATGCAATTAGTATCTATTTTTTCCATCTTATTACCTTAATAATGCTGAAAATGAAACAAATAATTACAAATGAGAGCTGATGTAATTCATTTCGATTTTCTCTGATGTTCTCTGATTGGTCAGTTGGCGAAAACCAGCTACGTAAAATGCAGATTAGTCGCAATTTTAATTTCTGTGTGAGCATGAAATAACATTCATTCTTTATCATTAAAGGATTTTTTGAAATAAAACACATTTTTAGGTAAAAATGAATTAATAATTTAGAAGGAATACGCACTAAAAGAGTGACGAACGAGAATGAGATAGATAGTTAAAAAATTAGGCCAACATATGGTTGCCTTGGGAAATTCGAAACATGAAGGGAAAGAAGGCCATAATAGCCAACGATAAATTTGCCTCACTCGCATGACGGTTATAATGCACTGCTTCAAATTCATGCTTTTGCAATCAAATATAGATGTTTGCGATTAAAATCCCGAAAAATTATTGCCAAGTAAGTTAAATTCGTTGGCTTTTAGTGAAACTAAGTTCGTAGATAGTACTTGTTTACAGAAATATAGAGTAAAACTTCAATATATTTTGCAGTAAATAATTCAAAATGTTCGCAATTATTTTTTTGTTAAATTTTAGGACATTTTACCAGATTGCCTCATCAGAGCAGACCTGATTTGTTATCTCTTCCTCATACTAATATCCCAATTGTGATTCTCCATAGACAATTATCCAAATTCGAGCCTGTTTCTCTACATGCAATTTCATTTCTTCTAGCAATGTATCCTTAAGTCATGCCCCTATCGCTATCAACACGTTAGACACAGAAGAAAATCGTCCAATTTTGCATTTGAGCTTTTTTCTTATTCTAGGAGGAAATTTATCATCTTTTTCCCTATGAAAAAGACACCATTAATAAAGCCTGACGTGATATTTAAGATCTCCAGGTAAACCAACAGTCTTGAAATAGCTCCTCACTTTCTGGGAATAACCTTTTTGCATTAAATCTCTCACTGGCCATGAATTCTATTATTAATGCATAAATTCAAAATTTACAACCACGCGGTCACAATTTTTTAAACAAAAAATGCTCTTCTAACATTTAGTTCCTAAGTTGAAATAATCATTTTACATATATGATGACCAAAATTGTAAATTTATTTCGCCTTGCCCTAATACTGTTAATACGTAATAACTATGGTTTAGTAAATCACTACAAATATTTTATGTATTAATATTTTTCATTTTACTAATTTTGTTTGCAAAAATGGTTATGAAGATATAGAAACTAGTTCACAAAGCCATTCAAAGGTATTATTCACCCATCTTCGTCAAATCGGTTGAGTTATTTCCACTTATGTCGAATACATAGTTAACAAAAGTATCATGGGATTTGAAAGACATCAATAAGGCTTGCAAATTAACGGCGTATAATTAAGGCCTTTAATTAGTTTTTGTGAGATATTGTTAAAGTTATTAAAAAGAGAGCTCAAAAATAGAAAATAGTTGAACCGCCACCATAGATGTTATTATGTTTTCATTTTTTGACTAAGGGTTTATATTATAAAATATGATTCACCTCATCAGTAATTAAATCATCTTTTTGTTTTTTAAAACTCAAACATAACTGAAGATTACTAACTGATTACTCCAGGTAGTATCAAAATAAAATTTACACCTCTCGGCTTGATTTCTCTCCTCTAATTAACCATTGTTGGCTTATGACGTCATTTGGCACGTAAACCCTCATTATAGCCGTTATTCGATCAGACATTTTGCAATAACCACTGAATCTTGTCAGATTTAACTTGCTTATATAGTCATTGGTTTCTGGGTTACATTAAACTGACCACTTCAAACACATTACAATGGCGTCCCATTTAAAATCAAGTCAATTCAAATACTCAATTGAGCTCTGCTTGTAACCAACATTTAATAGAACATAGTTAAATATTTTTTTATTAAGTTTGAGAAATATGATTTCATATTATAATTTTAAATTTATTTTATTCGTACGCAGCATAAAGTCACAAATAACAGAAAATAAGGCTTTTTTCCCTATAATAATTGCATATTTTAATTACTGCTGATTAAACCGAACAGTGAAAATGTAGTATTTAATTAAACTTTTACAAGAATAGCTCAGCAGAAATGGGAAAAAAGGATAATTATGTGGACCAAAATACTCAATTTCACCCACCTTTATCATGAACGATTTAAGTAGTCCAAAAGTTAATAATCTAAAAGCCGTAAAGCTCTTGTACTTTGTATTTGTAAATCTCCACATACATTTTTTTTAAAATTGCTTTGACAAAAACACAACTGAAGGCAAACTATTCATGCCTTCCCTAATGAATCACACCCAACTTTAGCATTATACAAGCGTACATATATGAAAAGCGTACTGAGTTAGAATTTCTCATAATATACTAATAGAGAGGAGGTTACAAACCCAAAAATAGGCTCCATTACCTCAAATGTTCTCAATTTGCATCTATACCAGCTAAAGAGTCAAAGAAAATTCTTATTACTTATTTATCATCATAGAAATAAGATATGAATATAAAAAATGGCTAAATAATGATTCAACTATTTATTATTTAACAATTCATTTAAATATCTCCTTCAATAGCAGGAAAAAAGACTTACCTGAGCAGCAAATGAAGACGTGGGATGATCCATAAAAAGCCACATTCGGTATCGCCACTTCTTCCAACCTCTGGAAAATTTGACCAAATTTTTCATAGAATCAATATCCTCGAAGCAATCCCTGAAGAGGGTTTTCTTGGTCCGTTTTTCTTCATCATACCGCATATACGCCGGCATGCAACAGGGGTCAATTAGTGACTCATCTATTCCCCAAAAGATCAATTCCTTCCGAACAAATGGTCCACAGATATTCGTGGGAAGATGAAGCTCACCGGTTCGATAATAATCCAATACGAATCTGAAAATTTCCGGATCTCGGTCAAAGAAGTAGACTGGTTGCGGTGCCACTGAGTTCTTATCATTCTGTCCACTTCCTGAATAGATCTGGTTATTGTCCATCATTCGATTTGAGTGACTTTCAATGGGAGAAGTATTGTAGATCTGGTTCCTACAGACAGCCGCAGCTGAGATCAGTTCTTTATTCCCAAATAGGGAGGCAGCGACATTGTTCGGTAGAAGGGTTGCTCCTCCTACGGTGTATTCGCCCATATACTGACTGTCTGATGATAATTGGGATCGATAGTCCTGCTTTTGTAAGGCAGATCTAGCTGCCTCTTCTCCTTGTGTCGCTATCATATAGAGGCGGCTGTCCGGCAATCGATAAAGCGTGGCTCTTCGAGTTATGAACAGGCGTCCACCAATGCAGAGGTTGACCACATCTCCTGGTGTACCCGGTCGAATATAGGCAGACGCGGTTGAATTGTGGTTTTGCATCATCACCCTACAAGTTGGCCAAAACAATGTGACTCCCTCCTGAAGAAAACACTTTTGTTCAACAAGGTTCCCAAAGAGCCTTTTTTAGAGGACAAACGTCTACGGTGTTTAGATAAAATCTCAATAAAATCTGTAAGTATCTTACTAGACGCACTAGCGCACTTGGATAAAAACGTGCTCAACATTCCAGGAGCAGCCGATGCCGGCTACCGCCCAAATATGGTACTGTAATTCGATTGCTTTAATTGTTATCTTATAAATCATCGGATAAAGAAGAATACTATTTTAAGCATTCAAATTTCAGATGCAGTAATTAAACACTTGCAAATAATAAAGATGTAAATATTAATATTTCATTATAAATTATAAACAACCCTACTTTGTATTAATTACTTTGAAAATGTGATTTATTTTCTTGATTAACCTTTTTTGCGTACATTTTTTATTTAGAATACACTTATTTTTTTAATTAACGAAAAAAATTACCATTTAAGAAGCTGATTCCAACGTAAACATTATAATTTAATATTATAGCCTTCTCCTTATTTTTCGATATTTTTTCGTCTGGGAAGTGTCATATGAGACGTGCACAATGTTTATATTGATAACTCAAAAAAAATTTCCCCGATTATTTGAAATTAAATTTACCTGAAGCTATATTCAAGGATACCAACCTGAAAGCCTTTTATTTCTGTTTGGCTTCGTCGGTGACAATTTAATAAATAATAACCGTGTAATTCTAATGCTATTAAAAACAAATATTTAAAAAAAATCATTTCCCGAACCCACCTCTCCACCCTCCCTTTCCTCTTCCATAAACCGTGACGAGACTTTTCAACTTTCGCTTGTGCAAAAAAATTCCCAAGCTAATAAAGCCGTCCACGTTTGAAATGCTATTTTTACAATTATAAAGCTAATTCGAATTTTTTGAATAATCAAATCTATCCTAATTAAACTTTAACCATTTTGATATATAAAATTTAAAAATTTTATTAGGCGTGTTAAAAGTTTAATGTCCTTTCATTTCTATGATGCATTGAAAGGATAGCTGAGGATTTAATAAATTAATTCAATGCTTAAGTCGAAGAGCCTCTTATTCGTTCCAGTAATGAAAATAAATTTTGATTTAATTAAGCTGCACTATTGACAAACTTTTATTCTATGCAATCAGAGCACAACGGCAATAATTGCTCCACTCAATTGCCATGCTATTAAAAATGCATCGGTCGACGCCCAAGTGGTCAACTTTCGTATTTACCACTTATTTTGCCTCTTTCATTAATCGCGCATTTTAAATCTCGTTTACAGAGAATTTTTATTTACGTTTGTGGGGCATTGATTTTCCTCTTTTTTTCAAGGAATCCGCGAGATAACTTACTGCAAGTCGCCATTGCGTGTATTAGTGGATTAAGATATATCCCCTTGGTGGCATTATAAAATCTTATTATGCAAAGCTCAACAACTCATTAGTTAATTGATAGCTTATTAGAAAAAAAGCCTACTTAAAGTTCCCTATATTCAATAAGCGTTAGCTAAAAGATTTAGAATTTTTTTATTAAAGCGCATTTTCTCTTCTCTCTCGTTCTGTACATTCCGATTAAATTTATTAAGATGACTAATCAAATGATGAACAAGTGCATTGAAATATCGCAACGGTAAAAAAGTGCCTAGTCTGTAATGTATTGCCTTCAAGAAAATCTTGAAATCATGAATTTTCAATATTAAAATATCCATTTAAAATTTGGACAAAAAAAGAGAAACTTACAATTGAGCTTATATCCGGGTTTAATAATTTAGTCCTCTAGTGGAAAGAAAGGTAATTCCATGCTCCGCGTTATGAGAAAATAGGTTGGGAAATGTATTCTAAAATACTCTGAAGTGGAGAGGAACTCTGGGTTGTGAAGTGACCTATTTGATGAGGATCTGTTTCAGCAGCCGCAGTCCAACGTATGCGCTTCGGACGAACCAACGTGTAGTGGGGCGCACGCACCCACACTGACTTGTAACGCGGTTTTTGGCTTGTCCAACGGAAATTCCTGATTGGCGGAAGAAGCACCAGTAGGAGTGGAGTTTAAAATTGTTCTCTCTCTCTTATGCATTTGCTGCAACGCTCGCATGCAAGAGATGATTTTTCACTGTGATTTTAAGCGCGAAATGTACTTAAAGTCAACTGTACATTCTTTTCAATAACCGCCGTTCAGCAATTCAATTGTGCATGTTGTCATTTAAATAGATTTAAGTATTCAATATTCAAATGAAATATTATGGGGATATCGCGTCTATACTACTTTTTTAGACGAGTTAGTTATTAATATTTAATTTCTAATTTTCTACACAAACTTGAACTTAAAATTAAAATCAAATTAAATATTTAATTATTAATTTAATCGCGTGTTAAAATAGGCAAATAATATTAATATTATCATAGTACAGATTATTTCAGAGTGTAAATATTTAGGGACAAATTTTATGCTAAATTCATTTAACTAAATGCGTATTATTTGTTCAGTTAAAAGATTATTATTTTAATTTTGGCATTTTATGAATTGTTACATAAAACTTTTAATCGACTTTACGCTCTGATTGCGCTTTTATAAATATGAAATTGACAGTTCTTAAACATTCACTTCTTCATACTTATTAATTCAGTTGATCAAATATAACTGTTGAGTGGTAATTATTAGCATGAAGACATCAAAATTAGATTGCTTTAGGAAAGGAAATAAAACTCCTCCCTTTAATTAACTCCAGCCCCTGAGTCACTAACTTAGCTTAAACGAAATCAAGAAAGTCTTATTGAGAAGAAAATTTTTAGACATTGGATAACACGGGTTTTTGCATCATGCCAACTTTATCAAATTGCATTACGCCTTTTAGCGGTTATTTAAATAGCAATATTTTTGAAGTAGTTAATTGTTATGAAAAAGGAATTGTCCATACCGAATGATTTTTAAAACTTCTCATTTGCCTTTTGAAAGCTTTATCTACTCAGATTTAAATAACTGTTTCCTATTAATATAATAAATTTACTTATATGGGCTTAAAATTGGCTACAAATGATTGGCTGAATGGATAGCCAATAATTGCAACGACAGCTTCTCCACCTGTGGTTATTTATACCCAGGTGCGAGCTTGAAAACTCAATAATTGATAATTTGTTGCATGAGGGTTAATGCCTCTGACGTTCAAGTGTAACGTCAATCACATGAACCCGTACAATTCAAATTTAGGCATTCTTTATGTTTTAAGTGATTTTGAACTGCTCATTCGATTCAATTTAAGTCACATTCTACTCATAGTTCATAGACCAAGTGAGTTGATTTAACTATTTCAGATTAATTTTTCGTCAATAACATGTTCCATTTACGTCTCTTCGTTATAATTATAGCACTGATTTGAACTTAAAGTGTCCTTTCCAAATGATTCAAAAATATCTTCAAGCAAGTGAATCTAAACAATTTACGTGGAGTTATAATTTTTCTTTAAAATTATCAAAATTCACCACGATAGCAAAAAAAGTAGCTAGAAAGTCTAAAATTTGGTTTTTAAACGTCTTTGTCTAGTAAGGAATTCTCTATCGTCCTTACATTATCCGATTACGATCAATTTAAACAATTGATTACCACGCGCTACATACGCTCTTCGTCTCCTCATTCCACTCTTCTGTCATTCGTTTCCTTCCACGTTTGCAAATTAATTACAGTCTTACAATAGAATCTGGTTCGCTTACAATTCTTTACAGTACAAGGAGAGAACAAAAAGCTATTGGATAGCCACAATAGAACACTAATCATTTGAACTTTACGAATTTACCAAAATAATAGACCCTATCAAACAAAAAATATTATTTGCCAATTAATTGTGAACTTTCAGTTGATTCTAAAGTAAGGTGCGATTACAGATATTCCTGCCTATTAGTAAGTGAATATAGGTGGAGAAAATAGCCTAAATACGAATTGTTGATGGTAATTGCCCATTCACTAAACTTTCAGTTGCAGCATTTACAATAATATTACTTGAACTTACTTTGGGGTGTGCGATAGACTTACCTCCACGTGGTGCACTCTGGGCAACGTATACTCATACGGCAAAAAAGTCTATAAACTGGCAACTGACTACCCACTTCAAACTATTATGACCCTACTGCTTGCCATATTCCATCACTTCCACAGTACTCACCTCACCTTTTTTCTACCTTTGTGTCTGTCTCTTTTACATTTTTGAATC
>UZAE01000713.1:0-19308 GCA_900617975.1 Rodentolepis nana | reverse complement strand
AACAAGAATTTAAAAAGGGTGTAAATTAAAATGCTTGAAGATCAGATTTCCAGCCATTCTAAATTAATCTTATTTATTTATTTCAAATGGCAGGCGTTTTGATAGTTATCATTAGCCCTTTAGCTGACTTCGGGCTTCACAGAGAGGAGAAGGAACATCAAAGTAACAGAAAGTCGAGGGATGGGGAACAGAGGAGTGGTTTACAGTTGTAAAAGAGACAGACACAAAGGCAGAGAAAAGGTAGGATGATTACTGTGGAAGTGGTAGAATATGGCATCCAGTGGGGTTATGGTAGTTTGAAGTCAGAAGTCAACTGCCAATTAATAGACTTTTTTGCCGTATGAGTATACGTTGCCCAGGGTGCACCACGTGGAGGTAAGTCTACCGCACACCCCAATTAATCTTATTTAAATAAGGGATTTTTATTTTAAGTCAATTGCAGGTTAGATTTTTAAATATAAGCATCCCTTTATGATAAGTTTCGATCATGTAAAAATATGAAAAGTCTTAACTTGAGTTAATTTAAAAATGAAAGTTTTTTACAGTTATCTTGGATATGAGATGAAAATCGTTTGAACTTGGGAAATTCATGTGCTTGTTTTTCCTGCATTCTCTCGAATTTGGGATGAATGTAATTGGGAAAGTGTAAATGAAGTCAAAACATTGCTCTTGTTAACCAGAATTTACTAACTTCTTACCTGGTCATACTAAAAGCTAAAATTAAAACGAATACCCTAAAAAATTAAAAGAATGAAGTTTTCAGTGACGATGAGCCTCAAATAATGGTGATCGCAATGTACAACTCTTGAATTCAAAGCAGAAATTTATCAGTTTTCTTCAACTTCCTTCTATACTACTGTATTGAAGGCTATTTGACCCATGTCCTAATACTATGGCAGAAAAATATGCTATTAGTGTAATTGGGTAAATAGATTTTCAGATTTTTGATATATTTTTTCAAAACACGCCAAGTTACTGGTTCACAATAAAGTTTGATTTCAAGCGAGTATTGCAGACGTACACTTTAGACCGTTAGAAGCTATCATGCAAGTCTCAAGACTAGAGGATCAGCAATGAGCTTCATATTTGGCTCACTTGTATTATGTTTAATTCTAACTGAAAGCATTCTTAATTTATTTTTTTAAAATGATAATGCCTTTGTGCCATAATCTCAACGTCCTTTCTTTAAGTTCTCAGATTTAGGCCAAAATATGGTGAAAATAGAAAAATTATTATATGTGAAGCAAGAATTCTAAATATGAAAAAATTTAAAATTTAGGCAGCTTATAGTTGGTGGATAGTGGAATCTCTTAAAGTACTTAAAATATTTCTCTGAGTTATTAAAATTAAAAGTCTGTTTAATTATCCCTTTGTCTTAATGCATATTACTATAAAACTTAAGCACTCTGGAGTCTTCCCACGGCTCAGAATGATCACAGCGGCATGTCTTTTACCCCTTGACTTTATAATTATGGAATGGCAAAATATCTCTTTGATTGCACAAAAATGATTGACTAAGATATTAAGGAAAACTCATTTAATGGAAATTGGTTTAACTTATTATTATTCGTTGCTATTTCGGTGTGCGGTAGACTTACCTTCACGTGGTGTACCCTGGGCAATCCTTACTCATACAGCAAAACGTCCATTAACCGACAATTGACTTCTGACTTAGAACTACAATGACCCCACTGTATGTCATATTCCACCTCTTACACAGTACTCATCTTACCTTTTCGCTACCTTTGTGTCTGTCTGTCTGTTTTACATCTGTGAATCATTATTCTGTCCCCAATCTCGATTTTTCGTCACTTCGATGTTCCTCCTCCTCTCAGTGAAGTCCGAAGTCAGCTAATGGGCTAATGATAACTCTCAAGACACTTGCACTGAATTGGCAACCATTTTTGACCAACACATCTCGTCAATTTAAGGCTTGACACTTTTAATTCTTCATATTTACTACGAGACCGTAAAATATTTAAAATCCTTTTGTCTGCACATTTTACAACATTTACCAGAAAAATGGAAATAAAGGAAGCAATTTTCAAATGCACGCGAATAAAAAGTTCTCTTTTCTTATTTTGTCTTTACTTAGTCTATTTGAATTGATCGCAATTTTGGGTCGTAACTACAGTTCTTTAAAAGATTTTAAATGGCCATCTTTTACCTGAGTAGTTTTATTTTATTTTGTTTTCTAATTAGCCTGTACTTTAATCCAAAATACAATAGCAGCAGCTTAGTCTGTGACTTCAAAGATGACATGATCATGATGCCTGATCTGATTAACATAGTCCTTGAAAGTTGACTTATTTTCGGTGACATCCTCTGCCAATGTTCATGGATCCTGTTGTGGTTTAGTACTTATAATACCTGACCCATTCAGAAATGCATCTTTAATTCAGTTAGGTCATTATAATTAGGGCAAATAGTAGTAATAATATAAACCCTGGCAAGATAATAAAAGCAACAATATTTTAATGTGAGAAAGTTAGCGATAAGTTCAAAAAATGATAAATGAGAAGGTTCGAAAAATGGGGAGAATAAATTCAGAGTCGCGTAGAATCTTTCTCATTTGATTGCAGGTCACGGTTTGTATAGGGCTTTATACACCTTTCGTGAACTAAAATCGAAATTTCTTGATTTATCATCTAGATTAGTAGGCTACTTCCTGATCATATAGAATTTTAAATATTGAGGCATTCAGTCCTGATATCGCGGTTTTGAAAGGTGAAGAAGCCAGAATAACAGTACATTATACAAAGCAAACCCAAAATGAGTATATAAAGCCCATAGTTAATTTAGATAGTCCAGCTTCAATTACTAAGTGTACAGAGTTCTCAGAACAATTTGCAATCCAGTTACGCTTTAAATTAACTTGTTGAGAACCAAATTTAGGTCTGCTTTTATTAGGTAGTGCATTTATGGCTTGATCTCTATATTTTGTTGTTTTCGAAATTTATCTTTCAAAAGTTCACATAGTTTAAACATAACTGACCAATAGAAATTACGGGAAAATTGCCTTGTTTTTTGAAATCCTTTTAGATATTCAAAACCTTGCTAGTTGAAGTTCAAACTTTGCCGATCTCATTAGCGTTCATTTGATACTGATTTACTACAAGCCCATAGGTATATGCACAGATGAATATTAAAACTCAGGAGACCTCTTAGAGAGTGTGGTGAACCATGCGCCTGGTATTCTACTTCATTTATTTACAACATTCCCATCCATTGAATATTTCACGGCACCCATTTTATATGGGTAAATTACGAGTTGCAAAATGAAAGAAAGTGCATGTACAGGCATGTCTCCTACACCGCCTATTTGCATTTGTTGTTTACAAAATCTGCGCCATGTGAATCTGTGCGATGTGATTGGTTGACTGTCGATTTACATCAGCCAATCACTAAGAAGGGTCCATTCTGGTATGGGATTGGTGAACCGAGTTATTACCAAGTATTTTAACTATTGCGTTGTCAAATTATAGGGCATTGCTCGCTCAAATATCTCCATTCGATAGGAAAAAACTAGTAAACACTTATTTTTTGTTCAAGGTAATATATGCTCCGTTTTGCCATTTTTTCACTCACGATTTTTTTATAATTTAAGTGTTAATTCCTTTTTTGCCATTTTAATAAAAAGCATAGGTCAGCTGTTTTACATTTTATTTTTCACTTCTCATTTTTTCCGGTTCGAGATTATTTTACAAATTCTTTTAAAAATTCTTCACTCATAAATATCAAATATTATGTTTTTAATTATGGTCAGTTAATTTGAATCGTAAAATAGGAATGTGCTAATCTCAGTCGAGTTTCATTAAAATCGTTCGCAAAGTCATTCTAAAGTTTCATTCTTTATTCAAATTCAAACAATCGTACCATTGATGCCTGCCAAATCACATAGTAAATTATAAAACGTAGGTTTTCATGATGTTTTCGACTGATGACTGACTTTCAGTTAGCCTAGTACATTTCAAATATATTCGCTCGTCTTAAAGTGCATTTGTTGCAACATTAGCAGTTCTTTAAACATTCTTGAAATCACATTACATAGGATTAATATTGTACATTTTTTGATATCCGCATTTAAAAAAAGATATTAATATTTCCCTGATTACTTATTAATTAGGCCATTAATTAGATTAGACAATCCTGGATACCATTTAGTCGCTCGGATAAAAGGCAGCACCCAACACGATTGCTTACGAAAAGGTTTTATTTGTTTGAGTCTTGGAAATGACATGTTGTTTTTTTTTTCAAAGGCCTTTATGGCGTTAATGTAAACAAAACGCTCTTTGCATTTCGAATTACTGCAATAAAGAGACAAGCCCATTACAAGAACCAGTGTTCTTCTCCTCGCCTAAGAGAATTCATTAGAAATTAAATATATCTTGCACCCCCCCCCTCCCAGCTTTTGTAAATTGCTATCAATATTTTTATACACTTATTTCAAAACTGCTTCTGATTGTTTGTGTCATGACTTTAGTAAGAATTCGCTTTGAACGAAATATATGTCAAAATATTAAAAAATTGACATTTAGCAAATAGTTATGGAATTTTAAACGAATGATTACTAATGTACTAAGCCATCTCTGCGCTTCGAAGTCGCTTATTCTATTTGTCTTGCACGTGATAGCACGCAAGAAAAAGTTTAATATCCTGAAGACAAAGCAAATTGAAAATTGAACAATTAAAGCACTTTGCTGGTATACGCCTGCTTTTGTTTTTTTTTTTATTTTACGTTGCCCAGGGAAAATTCGATTCACCATGACGTAAGGAGAGTAGAACTTATCTATGCAGAATGGGTTTTAGTTCATGTGAATTTGCGGGCCCAGGTATAGTCCAAAGATTGGGAATTTTGGAATACTTTTCATGCTAATAATAAGGACATGAAAGATTGACAAAGTGGTGGGCTTCCCTGAGTGGTTAGATTGGAAGTAGAGCAGAAGATATGGAAACCTTTAGAAGTTTCTAAATCTACTTCTCGTATTAAAAAGAAAGTGTATTCTTCTAAAAAGCTCTGTCATTTCTAAGATCTTGTAAATGCCGAAGATGGGTCAGAATAAATACCAAATTATCATGCCATTTTTCAGCTATTCACTTCAATACAAGTATTTTAAGCCCAGGTATAGGTTTGAGGAGTTACCAAGAAACCTAAAATACAAAAAAAGACTCTGGAAATGAAATTTTTATGGAGTGGTCCAATTTCGACATCCATATTTTACTTTGAATCTATTTTAACTTTTTTTGAACATGTTTTCTTTGTTGACAGGCAGAATGATTTCCTTTGTCCCTTCTACAAGTCAGTCAGTCAATTCCGCAGAAAGCGAACAAAGGGACACAAGTCAAGAAACAGAAAAGAGTCCTTCAAGTCAAAATAGCTCGGAAGCTACAAGCGAGAATAAAACAAATTTGATTGTGAATTACTTGCCTCAGAGTATGAACCAAGAGGAAATACGGGCTTTATTTAACACCATAGGCAAAGTATCCAGTTGCAAATTAATTCGAGATAAGAGCACGGGTAAGCCTTTCTCCTATTTCTCAATTGAATTATCCACTTTACACGATCTTGATTTCATCTTCTAAATTAAATTTAACACATTTCCAGTGTCTCTCGTTCGAACGGTAGGAAGTGACAATCGAAAATTCTCAGGAAAAGACATGATCCAAATGCATACTTGCAGCTACTTAATTGTGGGATAATGTGCGTAGTTACATGCCAATTTTAATTTCAATTCGCTCTAATTAAATTATGAAGGAATTTGCACTCTAATCAGGTTATTATTACTGCAAATTGCGGATTTATAATGCCATTCACTAAAGGTACAATATTTTTAAAATATTTCTAAATGCATTAGTAGTTGGGCAGCTGTTGGTTCCAATCATTTTGACGAAATTCTTGTCTTACCATTAGAATAATTGGGTACATTCTTAACCTATTTTCCACGGTTAGACAATAGACAACGTTGGAACCTACTTGAATGCTGTTTGCCCCACTAAATGTTCTGAATTCATTCACCTATATATTAATGCAAGAACATTATTAAATCCCCTGGTTCTAAAATTTTGTTAATAAACTTGTTTAGTCTTCCAGTAGATGAATTTAAGTTGACAATATAAAATGGTAACAATGTCTGTAGTTTTTTTACATAAAAAAGAGAGTTGGACAGTTGATATTTTTCATTCCCTTGATGATTACTTCAGGCGACGATATACAGAAGCCCTAGATATCGATTGTATGCATTCTTTTTGTCGCCATTTTAATAGTCGATCTTTATAAATCTTATTGATATTTTTACTTCTTGGGAAATATAAACTTCTTCACGCCTGAGTTATTTTCGTGAAATTTGATTTTGACACCAACAAATGTGTGGCAGTGTCTAATTGAAAAGAATGCTATTTCGCAGACAATTTAAGCATTATAAGTTGGTTAAAAAAATTTATCAGATTAGATATTTATATTTTTAAAGAACTAGAAGTTCTATGGAAGAAACAGAAAATTCGAAATATCAAAAATGCCTCCAGATTTCGATTTATAAACACCTTTTTGAACTTGTCGAAGCGTCAGTTCAAAACTTCGACAACGGGGTTTCATTATAAAAATTGAACAATAAGTTCACAAAGGGTTTTAATTTCCAGGTACAGTTTAAAATTCCATAATTTCCTTAACGTACCTCGCAACGCTTTTGTTTTCAATGTTCGCAACTGTTATTCACTATAGTGTAATTTCATAACACCGACAGAAGAGCATACGACCTCTTAAATAATACCTCTTTGAATTCCTTATTGCAAAATGGACAATTTTGTTCGAGATATGGAATTTGATCATTATGTAACTATCGCATATTGTTTAAAAAAGTGTGTCGAATTCATATTGGATTGAGTATTGATTGGTACTGTTTTGTCTCTACAATCCGCTTTGTTTTCAAGTGGTCCATCTTTAATAACAGTGTAATAAGTACTCTCACTATAAATCACTTTTCCATTTATATAATTACGCAGCAACCCTTCCCACTTCCTTGCCTCCATCTCTACTACATTCCATGTATCACCCATTTCCCGGACTTCAAGTTGTAGGTAGTTTTTCACCCCACTCAATTTGATTTTAAAAAATCTTTACCCTGCTTTCTTGAACTATCTGCTATTTTTTAAGTGGAAGAATGGCCCATTCTTTCGGTTTCCTTAACTGTTGTAAGCCTTGGGAGGAAAATTGCTTTGTATCGTTCTCCGTCACAAGCTTGAGGTTTAACAACTTGGGCATCACGTAAAATATCTGTTCTAAATCCTTTTGAGAATGGGGAAAATAAACATTATATTTTGAAAAACACAATTTGGAAATGTAGGCTGGTGGCAACTACTTCGTGTTAAAGGATCTAAAACGTGCCCTTTTCTCAAAAGCAGACATTTATATGAACCTTTGCCCCCCGTAGAATCAGCAACAGTTCAGGATTAAATGAGAGCACTTTCTTAATTTCCATTTTATGGTTTTAAGTGAATTTGTAATGCTCAATTTGTATCCTTTAAATTCCAAAATCCACGCAATAAAAGTGCAATTAAAACAAGTCAATCAAATTGTTGGAGGTCTGCCTTCGCCATCTCGGTCCCTTATTTTGGTGCGAAAAGTGTGGATTTCATTAGGCCTTTCGATACAGCTTGAATAAGGACCTCATCATCAATATATTATCATTTGTATATCCTATTCTTTCTATTCTCATGACAGACTCCATTCTACTAACTTGTCCAGACTGGGGGGGGGCAAAAGTTATGACAATAAAATTGATACTGAGTAATGAAGGCGATGGTAATTGCGAAGTACTTTTGGATTATAATTGGTCTAACAATCCTTGAAGATGATCAAACCAATCAACGCAGGGATTCCTTTAATCCGATTGGCCAGTACCTTGATCACTGTTTTCATTTGCCTTGATCTCATTTATTTCTGTGGGTCAGCTGCAAGGTAGGAGAATGGAATGTCCATGATGTTAATGGGTTTTGATTTATGTTGTCTTATTGGGTGACATTTTGGCTTGTGACATATCTCTGAACGTAGCACTTACGCGGCACAGAAACGGGATATTGATAACCTACACCGATTCTAGTCAAATTTTAGGGAATTCTTTTTTCTTAAATTTTTATTTAGATATAATCTTCATTTAACAGCATTATATTTTATTCTTACCAATAGGTCAGAGCCTGGGCTACGGATTTGTAAACTACGCAAACGCCTCGGATGCAGAGAAAGCTATAAAACACTTCAACGGCATGCGTTTGAAGAATAAGAAGATTAAGGTATGGATTGTAATAAACAGTCCAGCTTTGTGAAAGTATGCATATAGCGTCTATTCCAAGGTCTTTCTATGGCATATATTTACATTTAACCGCACATAAACAGTAGCCGTCAGTTTTAGTGTAAGCTAAACGGTGATCTTGTGCGCAAGTTACTGGGACGACTCACATAAACAATCAATTCACAGTTCAGTGATTTACGCGCACGAATCAATGCGCTGTTTTTGACACGCCAGCCGATGGCCCGGCGTGTGTAACTAGCGACGAGACCTCTTAAATAGTTCAAGGAATAGGTGCGCCTAGACCGCGCTCTGTTTACTTTTAATTGACCTCAACACTTTTGAATGAAGAAAATCCGAGACGTCGCTACACTGTTTATCTCATTCAAATCTACTAAATTATTTTAAACAACTTCAAAGGGATCACTTAAAAAAAAGCATGATTTTATGAGACTACGTATCTAAACTCAACATGCGGTGAGGATAAAGGTGATGAGGGAATATTTAACTGGAGCAGGGGATATAATTTGAAGCATCAAAAAGCGTACTTAATCTTAATTCATGGTTCCACAAGGGGTCTGAGTGTTACTTCAGCTACTTCATGAACTGGCCCATTGGTCGTTTTTTATATCTTGTTTCCTCCATATCAGTCTGGTTGATGGGATGCTAATCAAGCCATTTACTTCTTCAACATGGCTATGTTGGCTATTTCACCACATTCATTAGAGTTCGTTGAAGCATACTCCTGGCATCTCATTATTAACATCACTTTCGATTATAGAGCTGATCGCATATAACTGTTAGTAAAATATGTTAGACAAGGCTACTTCTTCCAATGAATGTTGGATGACTTACCCTTGATTGCACTCATCGAACGAATTTGAAGAGATATAATCATGTTTAATAAATCTTGACAAAAGTGGAATTAGAGTTCACGCGCCCATCACTTTTTAATGGACAAACACCCTGGTGGTTTCTCTGATTAGTAAAGTCCTACCTTTCGGTCACTGCTTGATGCGTTAATAGCTCTTGAGCAACAGTTCCTTGTTGTGCATCGATGAAGTTCGATCACGTCATCGGATAGTTAATCTTCAAAAATATTGTGTAGAGCAAAGGAATGTCATAGATGTCCTGCAAGTTACACAGATTAATCAAAATTCGATGGATGCATGCATGTACCGTATACCGAATTTATTCAATATAACCTTAAATGTCATCAAATGCATTTGCAGAGGGATTGGCACTACCGATTTATCATGGAATTTGTAAAGTAAATGGGGCATTCTTTCAAACAACATGCATACTTTGTGAAAGCTTATGTGGGAACGACCTTTAACATGCCCTGTCTACGATTCTGTTTCCCTCTAATCTTAATCCATTAATGAAAGTGGTCATCGTGTACAAAACTTTTGAATTAACACTCAAAGCGATTTTAAATAACAATAATAACAAAAAAAATAACTGTAATTTTATATCAATCATTTGATCATTTTCCTGTTTAGAATGCAATGCCCCCATATTGACGGTACGCAAAAAATGAATGAAAAAAATAAGTGTATATTTTGCAAAAGTAAAACCACTCTTCTACACACCCCATTAAGTTTCCCTAGCCCACAAAATTTATTATTTTTTCTGTATTTATTTATTAAATCTCTCCTGCTTGCAACTGTCGTCGCGTTTCAGTTTATATAATTATCGCCCCTTTCTCTACTCCCACCCACTCCCACACACTCTGTTCGATAGTCATCGTTATTCTTACTTTCCACATCGAATGGCGTCTCCTGATATTTTGTGTTGTTGTTTGACCTTGCACTTTTCCGAGAATATGCTAGGGTGGGGGGGGGGTATTTTCGGGTTTGAACTGTACTTTTTCATGAAATGTGTTTCTATCAGCCAAGGGATAGTTTTGAAAAAGACTGGGATTTGTTTTGCGTTTAACGAGAGGTGGAGGAAGCTGTATTATTACCCGCACTAATGGAGGAAACGGTAGCGCCTTTCAATAATTAATGGAATATCATTTAAGCACACAAAATGATAAAATATGAATAGGGATTTTCAATTGTGTGAGAAATTTAGAGCGCTTTCATTATAGACAATAAGTTGTTTCTGAATGAGTTCTAGTAGATGATATTCATAGCCAGTTAACTAATTGAAGTAATAGGATTTTTTGGTAGCGCCATGAGCATATAGGCTGAGGATTTTAAACAATGCTCATAAGATTCTAGTTGTGCAGAACTCCACCACATTCAGCTTTTCAAACACTCCAAGAATCATTTCTCTGTTGTCGCCCATCAGCTAATATTACTGATCATTTGAATCTCCGAGCTTTAACTTCCTGCTCTTTCAAATTTACTTTACATTTCAATGTTCAAACGAGTAAAACTTGGGAAATTCTGACTACCAACCTATTAGTCGTTCACTTCCTAAATTGATTGAATTGATAACACGCTGACTTTGATAATAAATTATCTGCTATCTATGCCTAATCTTACTAAAAAATCAAACCTCTGCTTAATTCGTTTAAATGCCGACCAATTGAATGAAATAACACTGAAGAAGCATTGAGATTTGATAACCACTTTTATGCCACATTATTATCTCATTTTCCCTTCATTCATTTCATTGAAGTCGCAACCAATCAAGTGAGACGAAATTGCTTTGTGTTTTAATACTTCCTCATTTCTGAATGCTCTGACTGACCAACTGGGCTGGGCTTCTCGGCTTTGACTTCATTTTGTCATATACTCCTTTTTAGTTTCCCTCTCAAAATTGGCATGATTCTTACTCCTTATTTTTTTCAAAATATCAGCACACCTTTGCTCATCGATTTTTCTCTAATTGTTAATAATTTAAACAAACGAGGACTGCATGATTTGGTGTGTTCTCCTCATTTGCGTTTTACTTCAGTCCACTTGTTTTTAAGTTCAAGGGAAGAAGCTGTAATCAACTTCTCATAGAAATACTCTCGTTCATTTGCTTTTAAATCAACCAAACACACAAAACTAAATATTATTTTGATTGTTAACCGTAATGAAATGAGATGAGTAAATGGCTGTGCAAAATAAATGTAATTATGTGTTTTCTTTTAGGTCTCACTTGCTCGTCCTAGCAGTGAATCTATCAAGGGTGCGAATCTCTATATCTGTGGCCTTCCAAAGAATATAACACAAGACGAATTGGAAAAAATTTTTTCAAGATGTGGAAAAATTATCACCTCACGGCTCCTCGTAGATGCCACCACAGGTAAGCGAGAAATCTCATACAAGTGTGAGTGTGACCAAAGTAACGAGAATTTAAGTCGATGACAGATAAATAACAATGTCCTTTGAGTGCCAAACGATAAGTGCTAAAGATCCCTCATTCTCTCTTCTGTCCCTTTGGTGGAACTGATTATGTTGTTGGGGAAAGTCTCATTTATTGAAGGTGATTCAGGGTATTCATAAAGATACTAACCCACTTCTACTCTGTCCAATCATACGGAATCATTTTTCTACTAAAAAGTTATTTTCTATACAAGGCGAAGACTCTGTTTCCTCTTATAATGAAGAGGAAATTTTATTTTCTAGGATTAAAGCATATTCATAGTTTGTGCCCAAAGGACAAACGAGTGTTAATTTTCGCACAATTTCTATTTATGCCTTTCTTATTTTAATACTTCAAACTTTCCCCGTTCTGATCGAGCATCCTAAAATCAATCGCATTTTCACCTTCCACAATAAAACGTTAATAGATTTTATTTAAATGTTGAGAAAATATTTTCGAGTATTCAGTTTTAAATTGCTATTTCAGCCTATGGCCTTCCCTTGATACTACTTTACCTCTTATGGAATGGCATTTACTTACCACTTTAGACTGTTAGATCTTGCTTACTCAACCGTCTTTAATTAAATTTATTCCAACTGATTGATCAGCTTAACGTAATTTATTGAGAATCATATTTTGGTCCGTATGAATGAGGATAATTTGTTGTCTTTGATGCCAGACAGATGTTGTGCAAAAGTGTAAATGCTAACAAGGTCAGCAGATCGTAAGATCAAAGACTACCGGCAGTGGACAAAATGCCAAATTACTGCTATCCCCATGAGCGAGTCACGATTAGAGCAAATTTCGGTGAACGTAGCAAGTGAAAGTCGAGAGAGGTAGAGTAAGCTTCAAAACAGAGCAAAGGAAACTTAGATTGGAACAAAATGTCGCCTCATCGGTGTTTGCAAGTGGAAGCTGATATTAATAAAAAATGGAACAAGTACAAATCGGTGATCACGATCCTCCTACTGAAGCAATTGAAAATTGCCAAATAAACCCTCATACATAAACATGATTTTGCATTAGATCAAAGTAAATTAATACGCCCCTTTCGCTAGGCTTTTAAAACGTCAGTCAGTTCATGGCAATTGCAACTGAATTCATTTAAAAATATCTCTACCTTTACATGCAATTTATCAGCATACCGTAAAGTTTAGAACCTAATTGCTCAAACTCAAAATGCTAGAAGGCTTGAGCGTTTCGTAGACAATCAAGAACTTTCATGCAAAACTTAAGACTGTAGGCTGCATAGTCGAATCGCGAGCAGTTTAGAAAATTGAAGAGTATTATTCGCATTCCATTCGAATTGCCCGTTCCATCTTAAGGTAAAAATCACTGTAATATTTGGCTTTGATGTTACTGATTTTACAAGTTAAAAGTATAAAAATGCTTACCAGGGAATCGGTCAAATGTTTTAACATAGCAAAACAGGCACTTCCGGCATTTATCTGATCATATACACCTATCCTTAATTGTCAAAAAATTCATGCAATTCGCTGCTTGCATAACTTAGATTTCAGTAGATGTAAGTGAAAAGGTGTTAGTTTAGATGGAGGAACCAAGTTGATACAAAATGAATATGAACTTAAGCGTGGCTGTTTATGTGCTTGTCAGTGAAGTTAGAGGCTATAGTTCAGATATCGATCGATGCACACTCAATTAACTCAAATGATTAACCACACTGGTTAAACTTGCATACTAAAAGGAGAGGTCAACGTTCATGCTCCCCCTTAGGGGGATTATGATACCTTCCATGATTTGTGCCACGGGGTGTGCGATGGACTCACCTCCACGTGGTGCACCCTGGGCAACGTATAACTCATACGGCAAAAAAGTCTATCACTCGGCATTTTGACTTCTGACTTCAAACTACCATAACCCCACTGGATGCCATATTCTACCACTTCCACAGTAATCATCCTACCTTTTCTCTGCCTTTGTGTCTGTCTCTTTTACAAGTGTAAGCCACTCTTCTGTTCCCCATCCCTCGACCTTCTGTTACTTTGATGTTCCTTCTCCTCTCCTCTCGACTTTTTCTCACTTTGATGTTCCTCCTCCTCTCACTGTTCCCCATCCCTCGACTTTCTGTTACTTGGATGTTCCGTCTACGCCCGAAGTCAGCTAAAGGGCTAATGATAACTATCAAACCGCCTGCCATTTGAAATAAATAAATTATTTGTGCCACAAAATGGCCTCCCAAAGGGGTTCGAGAATTTCGGGACAGTCAAAACCTCCAGACCACTTAAATGGACTTGTTTAGGTCATAGGGTATTTGCATCATTGCAGGAAAAGATACTGAAAAGGGGGGAGGGAAGGAGAGTGGGAGGGAAGGAGGGATAATGCCACTGTTCCTCCTCGTACATCTAACCGAATTTGCAGCCCCAAGGAAATAAAAGTTACCAACTATTCAACGCGTTCGGGTACTTAGGAAATGTTGTGTTTTGAACAGCTGACTAATGACATTTTCGGAGAACCGTCCTCTGTGTAAAGATGCTTCCTGCTCCTGATATCTCCGTGCTCCTATTGAGAGAAATCAATTTTCAAATCTTCCTTATGAAAGTTAAAAGATGCCTTTTTGGCTTAATTACATTTACTAGTTTCTAACTTCTCTTCGACAGATGCACCTATGTATTCCTTTGTATGTCTTCAAAGAGAATTAATCTTTGCCTTTGTCTATTTCTATCTCGAGACGCCGGGATTGGGGAGTGGGGTGGGGGGGGGGGAGGGAAGAAGTCATCATTTCAATAAAAAGAATTTCTTCTTCATTTGCACCTTCTTTTCTTGTAAACATTTTGCTGGGAGTTTTTTAGGCAACAGACGTTATAATTGTCCATTCAAAGAGGTTTGGTGTGTTCTCGTCTGTCATATTTACAAAGTATTGGGGGGTGAAAAATGACTTCAATATTTGAGAGATATTTTTCATATTGAAATATCTTATATCACCCATTTATTTACTTAATAACTTTTGAATTAGACTTTCAGTTTATAAAATAATAATTACGACCAAACTTCCCTCCCGAACTAAGAAAATAAATGTCTGTTTAAAATCGCGGTGTTAGTAATAAGCATCTAGAGGGGTAATTAGCTTGAATCCTTTGGAAACCTTTAAATCCCCAAGCTCCCGCGTAAATTAACATTCCAAGTTTAATATCTCCCATACAAAAAAACTAACGAGACAAAGTGGTAAATATAATTTAATTGATGCGTGCTTCCCGAAAATTTGAGCGCGAATTCCGAGACTCTTTGCCCATCATCCATTTGAAGCTGCTTCTCTTCCCAGGCAGAAATGGGAGTAATGAGTAATGGCAGAGTGCTTTTCCGCTCATAAAAACCAAGGAAGGACTGGAAGGAATCTCACAGGTTTGAAGGAGATTTTAAACAATTACCACGAGATTAAATTTCCTCGACTGCAAAGGAACCTCGATAGGAAACGCCTTGACAACGCCTGATTTATTGGCTGCTTATATAGCATAGTAAGCATATAAAAGAACGTAAATAAATCATATCTAAAAATTAATTATAAACCTGAAAGAAAACATTCAAGTACATCATATGTCTTTGATTCATGTCAGATTTTATTTCAAAGATGCTGATTGAATAATCTTCCAGACACTTAAGTTGTGCACTTCTAGTAGAACTTGGAAGTCCATAATTCTGATGTTAAACCTTTTCTAAATACTCTAATAATCAATCATTTAAAACAAGAAATTTAAAGTGCATACACTATGCCTTATGGCTAAGAGTGTCGGTAATCAAGCGTTTCTCAAAAAATGTATTTCTGGTTTTATTTTTCTATAATTAACCCATTAAACCGGGAAGTTGCCTACCTTAAAGCCTGCCCGGTAACTTTTGTTTATTCATATGCCACTTTTCTACGGTGCTTTTGCAACAAGGTAGACATCTCAGGGTTAAGGATTCATCTACTAGCTTTGTAGCCCACATTGACCTTTCTGATTTGTCTGATGTGAGTCATTTTTTTGGGTGTAGCCATAAGGTACTCCGTTCAGACACCCTCGTGCTATTTTGGCTCTTACACATTAACAGCAAACTTTTGAATTCAGAAATTAGGTGATCCTTTCATAAAAGCGCACCTAGACTGGTCAAATTCTTGAAGTTGTGAGGTATAAAAAGCTATTCTATCCCAGCTGATTCCTTGTTTCAGTAGCTAGAGTTGGAAACTTTGCAACTGATTAAATTTCTCTATTTAGGTGCATCCAAAGGTGTCGGCTTTATTCGCTTTGACCAGCGTTCTGAAGCCGAAGTTGCAATTCAGGAACTTAACGGTTATCGAATTCCAGGTAGCACCGAACCCATCACCGTCAAATTCGCTAGCTGTCCCAGTTCAACTCGTTTACTGGCCAGCCTGCTGCCCCAGGTCTCCCCATTGACGCAGATTGACGCTGCTAGTCTAGCCGCAGCTGCCGCAGCGACGGCTTCCTTCCTCGGTGTGCCCTCAACTCCCCAAGTGACCGGTATGAGTAATCCCCAGTTCTCTGACCTCTCGAACCAGCAATTGATGGCTGCATTGACTACCGCCACAAATCTGCGACGGCAGCAACAGGAACAGCAGATGGCTTGGCTTCAAAGTGCAGCAGGACTTGGCTATCCTTCCAATACAAATCAAGCTGCAACTGCACTCTCCCCTCAGAGGCTAAGCTGGAAAAACTCAGGTTTTGCTGGAGGTCCAATGCAATCGGCCGCAGTATCTTCATTGAAAATGAGGTAAATTAATGCAAATACAAATTACATAGTCATATATAGTTGCTTCATGTGAGTTAAGATAGAAACAACCAAGAATGCTTATATTGGATCTATTTTGAATGCCAACTCATATTCGAGAGGGGTAACGTATGAGCAGAATTGCTTGTTGATCATGAGTTCAGAAATAAGCTCTAAAGTGGATAATTCAAATAATTCGTTTGACGGGTTCATAATGTTCCACCAGGGTTAGACTTATTGGTTATATTAACGATGAGTAGGACCAATCTGGTCAAAACTGGTAACTCCAACCGACAATGTAATCCAGGAAAAATCTTCAAGTCTACTTGAAATATGAACTCATTTACTTGTACACTTCATCATAATAAGCTTAGAATGCTAAGTCATGATCTAATACTGCAAAGTGAAAACTTCAGGACTCGGTATCTAGGCTCCTGAGTGGGTTCCGATTTGCGGTATTCCTTTCTTTTTGATCACTATGTTATAAGGTAAGTGATTGGTCATGACCCCTCGATCCATTTGCCTTGCCCTATGTAGGCAAAGGTGGCAAATATATTTATCGATCAGAATTCTCTCTATTCAATCTGGAATTTACAAATTGAAGAGTTTTTACGATGTTCTGCCTAAAAGAGAAGCGTTGCAGGATATTATCCCTCAAAGGGATCAAAATTTGAAGTTGATGAAATTTCCGAGATATGAATTCAATTATCCCATTTGATGCACTCAAAAAGGAAGCATTTGAATAAATAGTAGAACCAGTGAAAGGTTTATTTGCGAGGAGGGATAAACTTGCATAAACTTTCAAGGCAATGCTTAGTTCTTTTCCTCTCAAACTACAACTTTTTATTCGTCCATAAAAGCATTGAAAATTCAATTTTGCGAATTCCTTTGAAGGGATATAAATCATGTTCGAGAATTAAGGCAGTGACTTAAACGTGAGGCTTTATGAGTGTCAAGAAATTGAAGTAAACTTTTACTTTGCGGAACAGTGTCAAAACAAATTGTACAAATACACATTTTAATCGGACAATATCTTAATTAACGTTAGTTCTAAACTATTGTGTGGAGATTATTGTTTTTATCGATTTTAAGAATACATGATAATTAATCATCTTGAAAGGAAAGTGTAAAACAGCATGGTTCGTTTCACGTGTACTGTCTAGGTTTCTCATAATATTCGAATGGCCAACTTTCCAGTAGATTCTTCTTATGGCTAACGTGTGTCGTCTCAGGTGTTCGTATCTCAATTGGATTTGCATCGTCATGACAAACTGTTGTAAAGTACATAAGCAGCCATTTGGCTTGCCTCTTTTTTGAGCAGGATAGGGGAGGCTGAGAGGGCAAAAAATTCAGCCAACGAGCGAGAGTCAATAGTTGCTTATGCTAAAGATTGAGTTATAACAGAGTTCTAGGAGTATTAATTGACATCAATGTTTTTTTGTAAAGTTAGGCTATTCTACACTCTTCCAATGCCAGGAAGTCGAGCTTCTTTTGTTATTCCTTATCTCCCCCCACTAGTTACCGCCAACCCGGTAGTTGATCCAGACCCTGAGAGAAAGCCTTAATATGGGGTTACCAGTTGTCTTCATACTGTTGGTGTTTGGACATTAAAATAACGCCAGTGTTTGCCCCAAATGACTGTTTTGATGCAAGAAGCACTATACATCCTCGTCTTTGTGAGGAAAGTGAGCTATTTAAAGACGTCCTCTGGGAGTTGGCAATCTCAAGCAAAGCAAAAACTTTGAACTTTGCTTGGAGGCCTCAAGCCAGGTCTGAAAATATCCTTCAATCAGCAAAAGTGGTTTTACCAAATCACCATTATTTCCTAATCGTTCTATCTCATCTAGTAAAAATTGATGTTCAATCAAATTCTAGTTTTTTAAATTACCTAAAAGAGAGATCTGACCGCTGATTTTGTTCCGAATAAAGTAACAAAATTGTTCTTATAATCAATTCAGAGGAAGAGGAATTCAATAGAACGATACACAATGTGGAATATCAGCGTACCAATATTTATAAATTGCGAGTTTGACTACTAACGAATTCAGTACTAGCCAAAGCCCTAAGAGAATATTTGAATTACTATCACGGTTCGAAATTGATAAATATTAGGGTTGCCAAGCTCTCTAAAAATGGCTCTTAGGCCTACAGGGAGACACATTTCTAAACTCTCGTTCTCACATTCACGAGTCCCTATTAGTCAGTTTGAATTAATACGATTTGTCCTTTCATGAAATGGCGGGTATTGAATCTGAGGTTTCGAAGTTGTTCGGTGGGTTAACGCCCACATAAACAATTCCTGTTAGCCAGCTGTGACGGCTTTCGTTTGCGTGTCCAATTCCTCCCTTCTACATCACATGAGTCATACAATACGTGTACCCGATTATTGGCCGACTAACTAAATATAAACAAAGCAGTAATCTTGAAATCTATGGCAATTCTAGAGAATAACGCCAACTTTAAGAGACTATAAATTTCGGTTCAGTAGGTACCTTGACTCTCTGATAAATTTTACATCGAATATCGATCTATAAAGTTTTGCATTTGCAATGAAACTCAAAGTAATGGCCCATTAGCACCTCTAGAGGAGTTCCATATTCAGGCGCAAGTAAACATTAAGTATCTTCGAGTAAGCTTAAATTCAACTAATTTCGAAAGGCGAAAGAGACAAACCGAATAAATATTTCCTAGAATCGAGTTTTGCCAATGCTGCGTTTTTAGTTGGTTCAGGCTAAGGAAGAAGAGCTCTTTCAAAACAGTCTATTAACTGAGAGTTATTTCTTGTGCAGTTTAAGGCTTTCTTTCCGTGATAGACTGTTGGGGGTTAGTTCACCGCCGAATCAATGGCAGTTTTGTTCTTTTCTTGTCTGTTGTGACTATTGCTGAATGCTGAAAGATTTGCCGACTCTGATAATAACTTGTGAAATTGATATATTTGGATAGAATCAAATACTGGTGTCTAGAGTCATGCTTAATTACTCTAATCATCTGTAGGAATGTCACT
>UZAE01000712.1:0-19315 GCA_900617975.1 Rodentolepis nana | reverse complement strand
TATCCGAATATTATGATACATGCTCTATAAATAAACGAATACATAAACAGCTTCCTCATTAATTAACTGGTTTGTGGGAACGTCATCGCATGCCTGCACGCCAGGATTGGGAGGTGCGACCGTACAAACAGTGACCAATCATTAACCTCTGTTTGCTTAACCTAATCCGCCATCCTGATCACGACTAAGCTTCCTGCGTGTACATTTATCCGCAATACTCGAACTGAATAAACGTGCTCCGTGCTACACGTCTGTTTCCTTTCATTAGCTGGGCTATAGCTTAGCTGGTTCTGGGAGTCTAGCTGGATGTTGGAGAATTTGCCATAGAGATTTCTGAGTCAGTCAGGCTTTAATAGGTAGCAATCCGCTACAGGTTAGTCCGTAGAGGACGCCGCGATCAAGTGAACACTCAAGAAATCGGCAAATGCAGAAGAATTGCACATGAATTCAAAAGTGAATTAAACTTCAACAGTTTCCATTCGTTGCTTCTATTTATTGCCCCTTCCTATTCCATATAAGTTGCTATAACGTTCACTATGTTGACATGACTCCACAAGATAAGATAGTAAGAAAGGCATTTGTTTTAAAGTGAAAAATAAATAAATTTAAAAGTGATTGCTGGCTCAAACAGTCCTGTACTTATTTTCCAGATAAACCTACGCTTGAGAGAAGTCCTACACGATCATTTTTGCAAATTTGGGGCAAAAACAATTTGCACATGCTCAGAGTTGTATCCTCATAACCCCAAAGAAATGCATCAACACTCTGCTTGGTGAAGATTTTGGGACTTGTAAAAAACTTCATCATCTCTATTGTGTCTGCACTTGGACCCCGACCTGCATTATTGGCAGCTGATATGGCCTTTTAATTTTGTCATTTATAAAAGTAAAAAATAGTGTTTATTTCATGAAGTGATTATTTTTATAGAAATTATTAACTCATTTTAGTAATCTTACCAAAATTGGAAGATTAGCTGATATAATTTTGTCAGATTTCGGATCCCCTGAGGAGAGCTTGGGATCAAACATGTAGATGCTGCGCTTAAAGTAGGAAATGGCCGGGGAGCCGTCCACACTTGTCCAGGAGATATTTAATTTTTCGTCTTCCTTCCTATTTGCAATGCGTTAATTTTTGACTGAGTTTAATTTAAAGACACGTCCAATAGGAAACGAAGTAATCAAATTACCAGTAAACATATGGGCCAATAACTGTAAGATTCGGTCTTCCGCCGGCCAACACCTGATTGGAGTTTGTTAGATTGTAGAGATATACGGCAAATTTGCTGGGAGAGCTTTTCGCTTTCCACCTTTTGAATGCCTCCGATCCATTATACAGTTTAATTGACTATATACGAAAAGTTAATTCTAAACACTTGTTGACAAAATCAACTTTCAATACATTCTAAAATGAATGCTGCTATGTGCCATTTGTATGGTGAAGTTAGATGTGTCTACTTTGGACATCACTTATTACATGACATTGGCTGATATAAAACACAAATACTTTGCCAAAATAAGTATTGTATAAATAATCCTCTCATTTCTGACTTGAATGTCAGGTTCTTTTATTTTCATTATTTCGAACAAAAATATTTTTTCTACGGTTGCAAGTAGTGTTGACTATAAATCGTCATACATCCTTTGTTGACACTCTATGGTCTCTCTGAATTGTAATTTCTTCAGATTGTACTTGTAACTAGTGCAATTGCTTTCGAAATTCAAGTTTTGTTCATCAACAAAGTACTTTTCTTATCCGACCTATTCTTCAATAAGTGATCTATCGAGTTAAAGTAGCAAATCTAAATTTAAACTTAATAATAGTCACCGTTTTTAAATAGACTGTTTTTTATTTCGTTTTTTGGTGAATTTCACTGTATTTTATAATTATAATTTAGTAACAATATGCCCACTCTTTGGCTTTTAGAGAAATTGGTTATTCGTGTATTTTGTGGTATACAATGAAAATATCTGGCAATTTTCCCATAAAATAACAAAATCAATCAAAACCTGTAATTTTGAGAAACAAAAAGTTTTTAAATGCATGGATGCATACGACGATGCATCAGTGGAAGATGGCAAACCATGTTAGTTATGATGCTAAGAAATATGATTTCAGATCTATATTTAATATTAGGTATTTCACTTACCGAAATTCAGATTTCATAATTAATTTCATAGATAGCAATGAAGTTATTATTTATAATGCCTCGTTTCCAGTTGATAGGCTAGGTATATTTTTATTTTTCCGTCAAAATTAAAAAATGCTTGAAGAATAAGCGTTTACTCATAACAAATAACGCCAAGAGTAGGATTTAGACCCTTTAAGACAGACGAGCCATTAAGGTCTCCCTAAGAGGGTGAGTAAGTGACCAAAATGGCCTAATTTTACCTAACTCTTATAACCCACAAATTGTCCCACCCACGGGCCAATCTGTAAAAGAGCAACTTGAATAGGAAGAAAATGCCAAAGGGTAGTTCACTACAGGTCGTCCAATAATTAAGAAATGCAGGACCCAGCATGTGCAGATTAAAAAGGTTTTCGTGAAAGGGGTGGTGATTTAGTAACGTTATATAAGTCTTATGAATGAAAGAACCGAATAGATAGACAGGGCATTTGCAAAGCATTTGACTAATGATTACATTATCCTTGTGAGGGAAAAAGGGAAAGCGTAAAACGGGACAAAGTAAACCCTAAGTTGGGTAAAACTAGGTTGATTTGAATCATGTGAACTATAAAACTTTGATGGTATCACTATATAGTTTGAAAGTAAAAGTTGAAGTTTCGGTCTTATAAAATTAAAAAAGAACTTCAATTTTACCCTTAAAGCCTTCCTATCTGAGATTGTACAGTACTTCCACTTAAAGCTTCTACAAGAAATTATGCACTTAGATGAGGAGAAAGGTGTGTTATGTGCTGTTTTCAACAGTTGAAATTGGTATTTTTAGCTTTCAATCTATTGTTCCCTGTTTCAAAGTAGATATATTTGGTTTCCTGGTTAAAATGTCTCATCTCGAACACAGGAAAGTAGAATTGATAAAAGGTGGAAATGAATGAATCACAAAATACTTTTTGAACATATACTTCATCATTTGTCCTACATCATATAAAGAGTCATGCATTAATTCCACGCTTTGATCAAGTTTTTTAAGGGGCGAAAAATATCGAATGCATTTTAAATGTTTTAGTTTAAAGAAAAAGATAAGGAACCGAATGTAAATGCCTACCTCTGAGATTTTTGCATCCACGATACTTTCGAAAAGAAGAAACATCACAAGACTAGAGAAGGCAATCAATATGAAAAATACCGCAGCGATTGAAATGAGTATAAATCTTTTTCTCCAATCCATCTTTTTCTGAAACAATAAAGAGGAAGTTTCACCCCTGATGACAAGTTCAAGGTAGTGAGTTTACAAGAAGAGATCGTTTTGTCTATTGTATGCGTATGTGCGTATTGTGCGTATGTGTAGGTGCTTTAGTGCTAACCTAAACAACCTTCACCCATGACTTACCGTCCTTTCAAAAAGTATTCAGCGACTGAATTTTTAATAATATAAAATGATCTCATGTAAATTAGTTCAATTTATATATTTGAGTATGGTAAAATTGGGGGAATAATTTAATTAAAAAGTAACTGAGGGTAACCAAATAATAAATCACTTTATTTACAAAAGAAAGTATGCATTATGCCAACTGAAGTCTCGTCATAAACTTGACCTGAACGTGGTAGATAATTGCATAGCCCTTTTTATCAGTTTATGCTTGTGGGGAGCAAAACACAGGCTTGGCTGACCAAGGAATGACATGCACGTCAAACGTTCTGCAAGATGCGGCCATGTGTGCAGAGGCCTTCTCAGTTGATCCGCGATTAATGTTCATTCAAGTTGTCTTAAATGTAACCATTTACTAATCACGTTTAGCGTGAACATAAATGCCAGCAAACGCTATGTACTAAATATGTTCTGCTTCCTCGATATTATTGAGTAAGCAAGTGTATTCAAGAGTCTATTGTCAATTGTCTAATTGTTTGGATTTGGTCAAGGCTTATGCATCCTTAAATTTTGCACTAAAATTCAATTACCTTCGAATGGCTAATAGCCATTAATACAATATATAACGTTATAATTGTTCAAAGTCTTTAATGAAGATTCTAGAGAAAAATATCCTAAATTTCATACGATTGAAGTTTCATGGATGAGATTTTTCGCAAAATCACGTTTTGTCTACCAGAGTCAAGGAACCCCTGATTATTCAAACACGAGAAGATAGTGAGATTGGGTCTCACGAAATGCAAACGAGCGGCTGAATTTCCCGTGGTTTCAATAAGTTCTTACAAATTGCAATTACATTTTTCTCAACCATTGACTTGAAACAGTACTAATTTGAAAAAGGATACTCTTTCGCTGAATTTATTGTAGATGAGTATAGAACACTTTGAATATTCTCTAATGAGCGAATCACTGAGTGAGGATCTTACATTTTTTCATTAACTTAAACCCGTGGTCTTTATTTGCTGGGTATACAAAAATGATATTTATATAAGAATAATACTAACTCTGTTTAAAATTATTTCCAAAAAGTTGAAATTTGATTGCAAAATCGTCGATTCATAGCTTATTTGGTGACGGTAGTACATCTCGTAATAAAATATGTCCTTCATTCGCATAAACAATAATTTAAATATAGCCTTATTTCTTTTACCATTAGGGATTAAAAACGTCTATTGAGTCATCACGTTAGTCCAAGTAATCAGATCGATTAACTTCTGTCAAGCTTAAAGATTTTATCAAGTAATAGTAAAATAATAATTTACTTTATTGGATTTCTGAAATAAGTTGTGCTAACATAACTAAAATAAGTACAAACTTGATTCAAATTGGTTTCCGATAAATTCAATGTGGGGCAAGTGAGGTTGAACGAGGAACACTTAAATATATTGAAATTATTAAGCTTCATGGAAAACATAAAAGTTCATCCTCTAGGTTACGTCAATTGATTAAAATGCTCGAAATATTACGTACGCGAACTCAAGAGATATTTCATGGCCAAATTATGAAATTTAAAATGTGGAATACTGGGGCACCAAAAGCGAATGAAGAACCCACGTCTAGTAAGACTTATTTTAATTGATACTTTTCGATTTATCCCCTCCCCATTTCACCCTATGTTTTATTGATTTGTCATTTGCCTTACTCAGAAACTTTGGTGTGAGTAAAACACAAAACATTTCGGTTAATCATGGTTAATAATATGAACAATTAGGATAGTATTAACAAACCTGTGAATCCGAGCAGACGCTGAGTGTGATCTTATTCGGAGGGCTCGCACAGTTAATTAATGAATGAATTGCTCTGGGTTCCCAATTAAAAGAATTTCACCTATGGTAAATTGCACTCATTCGCTGTGCCATATCTTTGGAGCTTCTCTTGCGCAGTTTTGCTAACCTCTCACATCGTACCATTCTCAGCATAAATATAAAATTTGCCTTCTAAACACCGAGTAATATGCCACTTATCGCTAGTTTTAGATTTTTTGAGTAAGCTGGAATACATAAAGGTCAAAAAAATTTATAGGTCTTAAAAGTGGGTTAATGAAAAATGATTCATTAGTTCTTAATTCATTCTACATAATAAATTTAGGATGATCTGATGAGATACTGTAAATAAGCTGATTCATTCGCTTTTGTTAAATAAATTCCAAAGCCCCTTTTTAGTGAAATGGGGTATCGTTTAATGATCTTTCATGGTTGCTCAAGGAAAAGAAGTGCTGCCACAACTAGACGACAGATCATCTCTTGAGCTATTTGAGAATATTTAATTTCCTAAGGGAACACTTATACTACCGTTTTAAGATGATGCGTCTGAACTTCTTCGATCATGGAATCAATTCTGCCGGCCCATAGCAATATTAAAATCCAATTTCACACCATTCCAGTTAATGTTGGTCTTTTAAACTGATTTCTAGAATACTCGTATTAATTTTTGTTTTCCATTTATATTATTTATGTAATCAACAGCTTAGGCAAATGGGCCTATGTCGTCGTTATTTCCCGTATTCATTAGCTTAAATTTTGTTATTTATGCCTCCATTAACTCTTAACCGACATGATAAAATTATGTATTTGGGATATCGAATGTGCAAATATTTAATAACTTAGAACAATTTTGAGATTAGAATTCCTGGGATGAACGATAGAATGTGCTTTTGATGGAGGTTCATAATTTATTTAAGTCATCTTTAGCATAATATTTAAATTTTTTAGAAACTCATAAAACCTGTGAAAATTCGTAAGTCAGACTCTTGAGTCCTACAGGAAGCGAACGTTCTCTGGGGGAATTGTAATATCCAGACGGCCGAAAAATTTCTACGGGGATTTAAATTAGCACAAGAAAAATAGGATATGAAACGGCGTTATTAAGAAACAACCAGGATGTACGTATGTCTATATCTTCAATTACATATTTTGGCCATTCGGTGAATGATAAAAGTCTAATTGACGATGCTACAAAGCTTAATATCATGAAGGCCTAGAGAAAACTGGTGATACTCAGTAAGTTCTAAGATCAAAAATACATCAATTAAAATTCGATCAAAACATCATGAAGCATTTATCTAGCTTGTTTTTACGGCTTGTCTTTTGTTGTCTGTCTCAAAGCGAATGATATAATTTCAAAGGCAGTTCAGAACACATATTGAGCGTTAGTGGTAGGCCTGTATCACTGACTATAAATAATTGCTAAAGCAATGTCAAGAATCTCGATCACACATTTATTAAAAGCTAGGCTTAACTGATGTGCAAGCTTGAACATAAATGCTGTAAAATTGTCAAATTGTAATTGAAATCATAGCTACCGAAATTGGCAAATTCTAAAGATACTCAATATCTCAATATTGATATGAAGTAAGTATTGGGTGAGAATAAGTATATGCATAAGTTGCAGAATCCTAATAAGGGAAAAAACACTAACCACAATTAAACGTTGCAGGAAAAAGGGTAAAGTCTACATGGATATTGAGTAACATCAATCGAGACCATTCTGAAAGAGGGTGTTTATAAAACCATGTCACTAGTACTATCAAGAAGAGTAACAGTTGAAGATATAATAAGAGGAAATAAAGTGTGAATAGCCTGATGTGTTAAGAGTCTAGAGTCGCTCATATCTCATCAACTAAAAATGAATATTTCCATCCCTGACCTTTTTTATTTAGTTATCATTTGTTATTTCCCCTCTCTACGAATTAAAAGAATAAGGTTAGTTCAGAATTCATTATTAGAAGATGTTAATGTATATCTATACGCAAGCATCTAAGTTGGGGTGTGTGGGACACGTCATCGCATGTCTGCACACCGGGATTGGGAGGTGCGACCGTACAAACAGTGACCAATCAGTAGCCTCTGTTTGTTTAACCTAATCCGCCAAGCTGATCATGACTAAGCTCCCTACGTGCACACTTTACCCACAAGATACTAACTGAACAAACGTTCTCCATTCTACACGTCTGTTTCCTTTCATAGCTGGACTATAGCTTAGCTAGTTCTGGGAGTCTAGCTAGTTGTAGGAGAATCTGTCGCAGAGATTTCTGAGTCAGTCAGGCTTCACTAGTGTGGCAATCCGCTATAGGTGTGATCCGGAAGGTGCCATTGAAATCGGTTGATAAGCTCACTTAATTTCAAATATGTACATGAAAAATAAACAAAAGAATGTGAAAACTTCATTCTTATTATCAATATCTATTAGTTCGAGACTGTATCTAATAATATTTTAAATACATTTAAAGGGGCTTTCATGAAGATACATTGAAAATTTTTTTAACCAAAAGCAGCTGTAGAGCTAAAAGGGTTTAAATGCATGTATAATAATTCCCTTGAGTTAACTATGTAAAACTGATGAATGACTGAAAAACTTCACCCCACTGAACTAAGAGGTATGGGATAAACGTTTCTAACCATTCGTAAATGATCATACACGTACCTGCCATCAAATGCATAAGCGACGAGGAGATGGAATGGTCATTTGATTTGGAGATAATCACAACTTATCCCACTAGCATTTTTGTAAGCAATCTACGCCGAAAGATGAATTCTTTGCCTATGCAACAAAGCAATTCATATGTTTCTACTGCAATTATACTGGGGTGGGGGCGAAGTCGACGTGGTGCCCATGTGCCCAACCTATCAATTTATTCATGCGCTTCAAGTATAGTTTTCACTTCACGACGGATATGTGAACTACTGCTATAGTTCGTCCTCAATTAACGGAGAATTTGATTGAATCAGAGATTGCGATATGTCCTCGTCAATGTTTGTGAATCATCCTGATTTGAACGCAGCATTTTAATTCTTACTAGTCGGTCTAAAACTTTTAAACCAAAGCACTTAGCTAAAAATTCAAGTAGGGGATTTAATAGATGTGATGGCGTTCAAGCTCTGATCAAAGAAAAGCAGCAAATTCTGTCTTATTTGGGATTGAGCATTTGTGACCTTAACAATAAATTGAAATCCGCTGTCATAAATTATGTTGAACAAAGTGTCAACGGGGTAAACCGGATTCAAAAAACCGTTTGTGAAATGTGCGGACATTAACATTAAACACATTAAAATATTGGCATAACCATGTAGTCAGATACAGAAAAACGTAGTGAACGAATTCGTTTCTACCTTTGCTATTTATTTCTTGTTCTGTCATCATAGACGCGCTCATATTGATCATTCAATCTTTGATGAATTAATATCAAAATTCTCATATTTATCGAAATCAAAGCATGCAAATGTATAACAAAATCCCATTTCAAAAATACCTCGAATACAGATAGATCAATACACTAAGGAGATCGAAGTAACTCCAGTTTAAGGGAGTGTGCAGTCGATCATAGCCTACCAATTCTACTTTGTATAAAAGCGTAGAGTATGGAAAAAGCGCAAATGAGCATAATCTTTAAGTTTGTGATCATTGTAATTTCATTAAATCGAATTTTATAAATTATATGAAAGTTCATTAAAGTAGTCAAACTGAAAAAAATGAATTTGGTAAATGTTAAATCAGTATATTGACGGTTAAGATCGAAATTACCCTCGATCCAAATTAAGTATATGGATGCTTTTTTGTTAAACTTTTCAAGTTGACTGAGGAACAATTTCCACCCGTACATAAGGAATTTATTTAAAATTATCAATGGTCTTTTCAGCAAATAAAATGCAAAATATGTGATTAATGAAAATGTACGCTCAAAAAAGTTATTACACATGATTCGTTCAATAATCATTTCAAATATGATACAAATACCCAGAAAAACTTTAATTAGCAAATTATCCAAAAATATCTTATAAATAATGTTTAAATGGAAAAATATTAAGTTTTGAATTGAAAATTATTTACTAATTGCAGCAAAACATTGCTTTAACCCGCTAAGTTAATTATGGCCTTTATATGAACAGAGCTTAGAGATTTAAAATTAGGAATTGAATGAAAATTTGTTCCTCTATATTTTGTTCATGAGTATTCGTTATCACAGAACTTAATTAATTGTTGTCTAACTGCATTACTTACTTTGGCGCCACGATGGAGATGAGCGTACGTTGCGCGTTTGAGGAAAACTTGTCTCTTTTAAATTAAATGTCTTTCTATTAATTGTTCCATTAGCTCAAATGCTTATAATATTTTTTGCGATTTCTAATTAGTTATTTAAATTTAGACGCCCATATCGGAAATGTATAGATACGTACCTCCCATCAATCCTTCCCTGTATCCCACACTAGGTATGCTTTTGACTGTCATCGGCGTATTCTTCATGACGTGGTTTTTCGTCTATGAAATAACTGGAACCAAATACGTTCGTGAATTATTTAAGGAATTGTTATTCTCGACTTTTGCCTCCGTCTTCATGGGTGCTGGTATTCTCTTTGTCGCCCTCTGGGTTGGCATTTATGTATAAATTTTCATTATTTTCGTATGTCACTTTATTCGAAATCGTAATGCTATAAAGTGAGTAAATAAATATTTCTCGATAATTATTCTATTGTAAATATCAAGTGGTAACTTCGTAGACGCGAGCCGAGTTAGTGTTTTATGGAAAGGTTTTCACTTATGTTGCTACTTCTTCAATCCGTTCCTGGTAGTTTTATTAACCATTCGGGTAAGCAGTTTTTCATAGATTCGCCTAACGGGATTTTTAGGCTGTTGTACCCTACGCTTTGATGTGAGGTGTTATTGGGTTTCTTCGTATTCATGGTTTGAAATTTCGAATGATGAATTTGTTACATTAGCCTTTGGATATGGATTATTGGTTAGCTTTAGTATTGATAAATTAGTCAGCCAATCAATTCTTAGAGCCCCTTTGTTCATGGGAGAACTTTCTTGAAGTATTTCGGCTCTGAATAGGTCGCTTAAAATGAAACGGTTACTGACGCAACTGGGTTGAGGATTCAATATTCTCACTTCAGGAGCTTTCGCATATAATCTATCTGAAGCTTAATTGTTTCTTATAATTGGCGCGTATTTTAATCTTTTTGTCTTGGAAGCAGTCTAGACTGAGGCGTCCCAACACTTTATTTTGAATGTACTTCTAGCTTTTGTGTACCATTATTGTGCATAATGTTTACCTGTACTGGTAGAACAGCTTAATGTAGCGCTGACCTCAGTTAAGGTATATTTATAATTCGGCTAGGCTATGTTAACAGTAAATCATTGTTTTACATGAGTGAGAAAATTAAGAGTTTGACTTAGCAATCGGCAAGACAAGAGGGTGGAATGGGAAGAGGGTAAAGTTGAGTAGGGACCACCCCGACTAGGATAGGTAGGTGGAGTTAATTTGTGCGGTTTTAAGAAGAGTAAGATAAAGGAAATCACTGATTTACAGTTAAGCACGGGATCATAGATGCCAAAGCGGGTTCATAAGTCCACGAGTGCAGAGGCTTTGAGTTGCTTTAGTTACTTCCCTATACTTGGACGCAATTTTATAAACTCGTGAAGAAAACCACTAGAGGCATATGGATATCGATTTTTTATTAATTATACTGTTGATAGGCCGTTTTTCTTATCAAGTAGAATATTTTCATGCCTTTCCTTGGGTCCATTCGTGCTTGTATTACTTAGAAAAGTAAAAAATTCCATGATTTCGTTCATTAAACTGACGGTGACCTCTGTGGTCGTAAAACCACGCAAGAAGTCAGTTGAAACTACGTTGGGTATCCCTCACAACATTAATCAACTCCTTGTGAGTTGACAAAATAAAACTGTCCGTATACCAGAAGGCCAAGAGTTGAGTCAACATTTCTGAATAATAATTATAGCTCTTCTAAAAGAAATATTTGTATCAGAAAGGTACGTAATTAAATTGAAGTCCTTTGGCTTTAGAAACCAAAATAAAAGGCTTGTGTGAACTTACTAAAGGTTCCAATTTGGTTGCGTGGCCATGGTGAACCGAAAATTTTTGACAAATATTTTGACTTAGTGGTAATTAAGTCAAATATATATCTTTACGGGTATAAAAGCGCATATTCTATTTCAAGGCAGTGATATCCTGACTAAGTGAAAGGGTCGGAAACATAACGTATGAATATGCGAATTGAGGCGTTCATTACTAACTTTGTATTTAATTCACTACATTTAAGAACACCACATTGCAACAGAGACTATGATAGAATTAAAATGGTAAGCACGAGATAAGTCATTACATAAGTTGGACAATTGAGTCCAGTGGTCTTTATAGTATGCATGTGAATATGGAACTTAATTGCTAGATATCCCATATGTACTTGCTAAAATCAAATAAACATGAGCACATAGAACCTTCGAACTGCATTAATTCTACCTAAATAAAAGGGTATTGCTGGAAATTATCAACACGTAAAAGAACAAAAGAGACTTAATTTGTGCATAAGTACATCGGAGAATTATTTCTAGCTATGTCAATTAGTAAGGTGTATTACCAAAAAATAGAGAAATATTATAAAGAATGTAATTTTGCTAAAATAAACATGAAACAATGAAAAATTTATAGAATATTTGCAAAATAAAATCTCCCTTAATAGACATAGAATCTCGATACATAAGTAATGTCATTCATTCAAATTATTTGTAAAAGAAATCACTGATGTTAACATGAATTAGTGAAAAGTGAAAAATGGACCTACTTATCGTGATCAAATAATGAAAAATATGATCATAATAAAGGGCAAAACTAAGTGATTTTCACATAACTTTTGAATTGAATAATTTATAAAATGCTTGAATTTATTTACCGAAAAACGAGTACGGATATTTTAGTTTGCAATATAAATTGACAGACTTAAGTTTTATAATTTAATAAGTAATAATCACATCCAGCAATAATAAGATGAAAAATTATTGCTTGCACAACAGGTGATGATAAATGAAACTGATAACACAGTAGATTATGGAATTTATTTTGTTTTCATAAATGGAATTTTTCATTTCTTCTTTGTTTTACTTGGTCTACTTACTTTATGAGACTAACGCGATCAGTTTTTTTTACATTGGCCATTGGTCTTTGTATGGGTTATAGGTAGATTTGTTTTTTCCTTCTTGGAATATATGTTTATTCTCATTGGTAATCTTTAATAAGTATTTGCTTAAAATTTAATTTTCGCCGGAAGTATATGTAAATTTCATAATCCACCTTTTCTAATTTTGACTTGTTAGATTTAAATGCAACAGCCATCCTCACAACAGGTGCAAATGGCTCTTCCAAATGGGCCCTCCACGCCTTTGAATGGTCAGGAAGCTACAAATCCTATGATAACTGGCCCCCCACTTCTGCATCAGCAACAGCAGAGTTTTCCTCCTCCACCTCTTGCACCTAGTGGCTATGTAAATCCATCAATCCCTTCTCAAGATTCAAGTACTGTCCATCATCAACCCCCACTTTCGTCACAAATGCAGTGTAATGCTCCTCCGAATGTCATTGTCGGACGGCAACCCCTCCCTGGACAAGTCTACGAAAGCGTACAGCCTCCCATCTATCCGCCTCACCCCGGTCCTAGTTATGGTTCAAATCCGGGTGGGGTTTTTCCTCCTCCAAACGCCTCAATATTGGGTCCTGTGGTTGGTCCATCGGGGCTACAACAGTCTTCTGCATTTGTTAAGGGCCAGTTGGGTCAATTGCGTGCTCAGATTAGTGTCTATAAACTTCTTTCTAAGTCTCAATCTGTTCCTGAAAATATTCTATCAGTGGCTGAAGGGCGAGGATCTGCAGTTCCCGTTTTTCATAATTTCCCACCGAGAGTTCCCGTACCTGTTTCGGGTCATTCACAAATTCTCCAGGATGCTACTCAACAACACCAGCAAAACCGACCACCGTTACCGGTACGTTGGGGTCATGGCGGCTACGCAGGTCCTCCTCCAAATGCTGCTTTTATGGCTGGTTTACAAGGTTCTCAGATCGGCCGCAGTCGCATAGGTTCTATCCAACGCCCTCAAGGTCTTGATCCAGTAGAACTGCTAAAGGAACGTGAACAACGCATCCAGTCTCGTATTGGTCAAAGAATTAAACAACTCTCTAGCCTTGGAGTTTTCTCTACGCCACAGCAAAGAATTAGTCTAGAGGTAGAATTACGTTCTCTGCGTCTACTTAATTTTCAACGTCAGTTGAGGCAGGATATGGTCGCATCAATGCGTCGTGATACAAGTCTCGAAACTGCCCTCAATATTAAAGCCTATCGTCGACCAAAGAAGCAGAGTCTCCGCGAAGCACGTTATAACGAGAAACTAGAACGTCAGCTGAAACATGAACAGGAGAAAAGGCGTCGTCAGAAACACCAAGAATTCCTTAACGCAGTACTAAGCCATGGTCGTGAGTTTCGTGAATACCATCGAAACTGCAATGTTCGTATGTCAAAAATCAATAAGGCTATTCTCACTGCCGAGCGTGACAGACGCCGTGTTCAGCAACGTATTGATAGAGAACGTATGCGTCGTTTGATGGAGGAAGATGATGCAGGCTACCGTACTCTGATTGATGAAAAGAAGAACAAGCGCCTGCATTACCTTCTTACTCAAACGGATCAGTTTATTGATAACTTAGCTAAATTGGTTAAGGATCACAAAAAAGAGCAGAACAAATTGCGAATTAAGGATATTAGAGAGAGATGCAGACAAGCTCAAGAGCGTTGTCTCTTAAATGCAGTAAATAAATATCATGCAATCGCCAAGAATCTTATTCTCGAAGGTGTGGCTCCTCCGGTCTGGATGAATACTCTTCCTCCTCCTGGTATTTTCCCCGATGATTTAGTGCAGGCGAGTCGAGACTTGGCTGCTGGAAAAGCACCAATGTTGAACACAATTCCTTGGCCGGATATCAGGCTGCCAGTTTGTAATTCCAGTACGAAGGAGTTTTTGGAAGGCGAATCTGCGCCTTTTGCAAATGATGCTCATAATTGGTTACAAGAGCATGTTGGCTGGGAGGTAGGAATCGTTACGTTTTTTTCTTAATTGTTGGTTCGTTTTGACTATTTATCTCAATGCTTCCTAGATTGCGCCAACAGACGAGAATGGAGTAGTGTTGGTTGATCTCATTGAAGAGGATGAAGACGCCTCTTCGAAGAAAAAGAGTTCTGGCGCTGCAGAAGACGAGGACGATGCGGTTATTGACACAGTTCGGGGTAATGAGGATGATGAATACAAATCGGGCGGTAGCCAATCCTATTACGCTCTAGCGCACGCCATTCGCGAACAGGTGAAGGAACAAGCCTCTATTCTAGTCAATGGCAAACTCAAGGAATATCAGATGCGTGGTCTCGAATGGCTGGTCTCACTCTACAACAATAACCTCAATGGTATTCTTGCTGATGAGATGGGCTTGGGTAAAACAATACAGACTATCGGTCTCATTACTTATCTCATGGAGAAAAAACGAGTCAACGGACCTTACCTCATTATCGTTCCTCTTTCGTAAGTTATTGAGAAATCGCAGTTAGCTTTTTTCATTTTTAATTGGGATATTAGAAGGGTTATTGTGAGAACTTTTTAACAACAATCTTATTTGTTGACTTACTCTTTTTTTGGTATTTTTTAAATTATCCACTTTCTTCTTCATAGGGTCATGGCTAACTGGGCAATGGAGTTTGAAAAGTGGGCTCCGAGTGTGAAGAAAATTCTTTACAAAGGTTCTCCACAATGTCGTCGTGCGTTACAGAATCAAATTAAAGCGGCAAAATTCAACGTCCTTCTTACTACTTATGAATACATTATCAAGGACAAATCTGCACTTTCGAAAGTCAACTGGCGATATATGATTATTGATGAGGGTCACCGTATGAAAAACCATCACTGCAAATTAACTCAAATCCTCAACCATCACTACAATGCGCCCTACAGACTTCTTCTAACTGGCACACCCCTTCAAAATAAGCTTCCGGAGTTATGGGCTCTACTCAATTTCTTGTTACCAAAGATCTTCGACAGTTGTAACACTTTTGAGCAGTGGTTTAATGCACCATTTGCTGCTACTGGTGAGAAGGTAAGCGCCTTAATAGACTCATATATTTTTCTATTTTCGATTGAATTTGGTTTAACTTAATAATTCTTCCTCTGATTAGGTGGAATTAAATCATGAAGAAACTCTCCTCATTATTCGTAGATTACACAAAGTGCTTCGTCCTTTCCTTCTGCGTCGTTTAAAGAAGGAAGTGGAATCACAACTACCAGAAAAAGTTGAATATGTTATTCGTTGTGAGATGTCTGCTTTACAACGTGTTTTATACTCATATATGCAGTCGAAAGGTGTTATTCTTACTGACGGATCAGAGCGAGATAAAAAGGTTGGTGAAACATCTTTGTCTCCTAAAAAGGCCTTTCTGTCGTTAAGTAAGTGTGATTTTTTCTCTCGTAATAGGGTAAGGGAGGTACTCGCACACTGATGAATACCATTATGCAACTGCGTAAAATTTGCAACCATCCATTCATGTTCAGTCACATTGAAGCAGCAATCGCAGAGTTTCAAAATCCCCCACCTCCTGGTCAACCACCACCGACGCAAGTGGAGGGCAAGCTACTTTTCCGATCTTCGGGAAAGTTTGAGTTGCTTGATCGTATTCTGCCAAAATTAAGAGCTACTGGACATCGTGTGCTTATATTTTGTCAAATGACCAGTCTAATGACTATAATGCAGGACTATTTTGACTACAGAGGTTTTCGATATCTTCGTTTGGATGGTGCCACAAGGGCGGATGATCGTGGCGAAATGTTAAAGGAATTCAACGATGAATCACAGGAATACTTTATCTTTTTGCTTTCCACTCGAGCTGGTGGTTTGGGATTGAATCTGCAGACAGCTGATACAGTTATTATATTTGACTCTGATTGGAATCCACATCAAGATCTTCAAGCCCAAGATCGAGCACATCGTATTGGTCAGCAGAATGAAGTGCGTGTGCTGCGTCTCATAACAATTAATTCTGTGGAGGAGAAAATACTGGCAGCAGCGCGCTATAAGCTAAACGTTGATGAGAAAGTCATTCAAGCTGGTATGTTTGACAATAAGTCCACGGGGTCTGAGCGTCGACAGTTTTTGCAGAACCTTCTCGAAGCCGACGAAGAGGCAGATGAGGATGAGAATGAGGCGCCGGATGATGAGACTGTGAACCAGATGCTTGCTCGCTCTGAAAAGGAGTTTGACATCTATCAACGTATGGATGTCGAGCGTCAGGTTGCCGAACGTCAACTGTCAAAACCTGAACCTCGTCTGATGGAGTATACTGAACTTCCTGATTGGATTGTGCGCGATGAGGAAGAAGTGGAAAGGTCTCTCAATATGGATGAAACTGCTCTTACTTCTATGAGACGTCAGCGTAAGGAAGTAGACTACTCAGAAGTTCTGACTGAGAGAGAGTTCCTCAAGGCAATCGACGAAGGAGATGATTTAGAGGAGGCAGAAGAAAAATCTCGCTTGCGCAGGGCGAAACGAAAGAGGAGGCGTAACGAGCCTGATTATAGTGGTATGGATGATGTGAGTTCCGATGCTGGTAGTAGTGTAAAGGCGGCACCAGTTGTTAAACGTCGTCGTGGACGTCCACCACAGTCTAACTCTGGTGCAGGCTCGACCGCCAACACTCGACGATCTATTTCCCCAAAACTGCAGGAACGCATGAAGCGGCTTCTGCAGATAGTCGTTGACTATAAAGATAAAGACCAGCGTGTTCTAAGTGAACCCTTCATGAAGTTACCAACTAAGAAGGAATTGCCAGATTACTATGAAGTGATCAAGCGCCCAGTTGATTTCCACCGTATCAAAGCACGTGTGAAGGATGGTAAATATCGCAGTATGGATGAGCTTGAAGCGGATATCATTCTTCTTTGCAAGAATGCTCAAACATACAACATTGATGGTAGTCTTGTGAGTCTTCCACTTTGGAGTCATTATTTTTAACCTTTTTTGCTGACTAATATAAGTTTGCAGATTTTTGAGGATTCTGTGGTATTACAAACAGTGTGGACAAATGCAAGGCAGCAGTTAGAGACTATGGAAGGGATTACGCCAAGTGAAGGCGGTGCATCAATTTACCCAGAAGATGAAACTTCGAGTTCCCGCAAGATGCCTTCCACTTCGCGTCATAACAATCAGTCAACGGCTGATGAGAGCATGGACTGCGACAACACAATGGACGAAACGACGGGTAACACCACCGCTGGAGATGCTAATGCTGGTGGAGGTAATGAAGCCTCTCTCATGGGAGACACAATTGATGACGATGGTAAGAATCATTCACTTATTTACAATGGTAGTGTGCGCTAAAGTAATCGGGTGGAGACCTTCTAAATCTGGTTATTACTCAGTTCAAGTTTTTAAGCTTCTAATAGGGCCTAAAGGTTGGGTAGTCATGTCTCCAAAAGAAAATTGCATTTGATATTATTTTCTAAGAATTGACATGAAGTGTCGGTGGTCTTTAGTAGAAAGAAGAGTGATTACATAGCTTTTATTTGTTTAAAAGATTTTAATACATAACAGTGACTTCTTTTGAGCCTTTTTTCCATAAATTTAGCTTTCAAGTGCTTTTTTGGTATAAATTTTATTTTTAGATGATAGTCGAGAATCATTCAGCACCAAGTCACGAAAGAGTAGTACTTCACGAAAACCCCCATCTTCGTTGATGCATTCAACCTTAACTACTACCGCAGGAGGTGATGGGGGTCTTCAGCCCCGAAGGAAGGGTTCCCGAAGCGGTCGACCTCCCACTTATGACAATGAATCTGAGGAGGAAGATGATTTGGGGGTGAATGAAGATGACGATGACGATGATTACTGAATAATGAACTGGTTTTCCTTTTATTTCCATTCCTCCCTGGTGTTTTTGCCCTTAAATATTCGTCGCACTTTGTCTATCTCTTTTCTCCTTTCCTCATTTTCTGTGTGTATCTCTGCTTGTTACTAAAACATTGCATATACTGTTATTTTATATCCAGCACGTTTTTTTGTAAAATCGGAATGTAGATTTCCAATGGTGTTGATTATCAATTCTTACGTAATTGATCTCTTTATTAAATCATATACTAAGGTTAATTCATTTGTACCGTTTTGTCCTACATTGGTGATATACTTATTTAAAATCGGTACAGATAACCTACGCTTTTAGAATAAGATAAATATTCGATGAGCCCGTCAGAGTCAGGACCAGTGTTAGTTCTATTGAGTTATTTTGAATAACAAGGCTGTCAATGAAAATTCAGTGTTGGCTTATTTTAATTTCCCATTTTTAACCTAATAGCTGGAATTACATGTCGTGAAATTAAACGATGGTTTTAAGCCCCGCAAACCAAAAGCTTTGCGACCTTGATATTTGGGGGGGGGGAGAGGGAGTAATTACTGCTACTATTTTTTATAAGTAGAAATGCTATTTCTGAAAGTTATATTTGATTCAGGGGTGTGCGATAGACTTACCTCCACGTGGTGCACCCTGGGCAACGTACCTTCGTACGGCAAAAAAGTCTATTAACCGGCATTTGACTTCTGACTTCAAATTACCACGACCCCCCTGGTTGTCATATTCGACCCCTTCCACAGAACTCACCTTACCTTTTTCTCTGCCTTTGTGTCTGTCTGCCTCTTTTACATCGGTGAATCGCTCTTCTGTTCCCCACCCCTCGACTTTCTGCTACTTTGATGTTCCTCCTCCCCTCTGTGAAGCCTGAAGTCAGCTAAATGGCTAATGATATCTATCAAAACGCCTGCCATTTGAAATAAATAAATAAATATTTGATTCATGGGGTGTGCGATAGACTTACCTACACGTGATACACCCTGGGAAACGTATATTCATACGGCAAAAAGTCTATTAACTGGCAGTTGACTTCTCACTTCAAAC
>UZAE01000711.1:0-19315 GCA_900617975.1 Rodentolepis nana | reverse complement strand
TCACAGAGGGAAGGAACATCAAAGTCACAAAAAGTGGAGAGGGGGTACAGAAGAGTGATTCATATTTGTGAATGAGATCGACACGAAGGTGGAGAGTAGGATAAGGTGAGTATTGTGGAAGTGGTCGAATATGACATAGAGTGGGGTCATGTAGTTTGAAGTGAGAAGTCAACTGTCATTTTTTTAATTTTTTTGTCTCGTGTATACGTTGCCCAGAGTGCACCACGTGAAGATGTCAGTTTTTTTAATTTTTACTCCAATTATTCCTTAAATCTACCTTAGCCAAATTTCAACTCATGGTTATGCTTGACTGCTGAGAAAAGCGACCAGTCTAGATGTCAAAATACCTTTTATATTGTGTGTTTGGATTTCTATTATTATGCCTGCCATACTATCAGGGTTTAGACTCTAATTAAAGTGCACTTTTACTTTCTCCCAGAGTCAATGCCAAAGGAGAAGAGAACTTTCGTCCGCTGATTGAGACAGTTTTAATCGATCTTCTACGGGTGGCAGCAGATGCACCAGTGGAATGGCCTGCTGCCAGCCTCATCCTCTCCGTCTTTGGGCAGAGTTTTATTCAGCATGTGAATAATTCCTCTTCAACCAGTACTAGCTCTTCAAAAGGTCCCAGCTCACAAGGTAATTCTTCTTCCGGCCGCAATGCTTGTCCAAACACCCGTGCCATCGCTCTTGAATCTCTTATCACGCTGGCCGGTGGAATGTATCAGTTGGAGAAGATTCGCTATTCAACCAGAAAGACCGGATGTATTGATATTGTTGAAGTGAGGAGTGCACTGTCTGCTTTTCTTTCAAGTCCAATTCTGGGTTTGTACAATCTCACTTTGACTACCGATGATTCACCAAATACCATGGCTCCCGTTGATCATGTGAAGCAACGAGAATTTGCCTTTAAACTCATCTCTCGTCTTCGCTATACCTACTTTGATGGCCTCTCTTTGGTAAGATCGTGCTCTAATATTAATCGATTTAAATTCTGAACGAGAATAGGTGATGATTTGACCAAAATATCTCTACTCTTTAGTTCTTTTATGACTGTCGAAATGGAATTTGTTCATACTTCTTTGTTTGTCACTGCTGTCTTAGATCTGTTTCACCCCCCCCTCCCCTCCCCTCCCCTCCCCTCCCCAGTGCTAGCAAGTCATTGTGTTAAGTGACTTTAATTCTTACGTTTGCGCTGATGTCGTCGTTATTTTTCTTGTACTGTTTCGATAGCTTCTTGATCAATGTTGATTGTTGGCATCTAAGGTTCACGCGTGCTGCATTATAGCAGGGTTTTTCTTGTTTTAATAAGGGTATTTATTAAAATTTGGTTTCTTATTTCTCAAGTATGCTAAAACAGAGTACTTTATGACACTCATCTAAGATGCTTTCATTCTCTCTTTAATTAATATGAATCAATGTATTTGTCTATCCCATTCAATTGAATCGGCATCAGAGTTCTATTAAAATGTATTCGTTGAGCGCCACGACAAGATCTTCTAGATGATTGTTTGACCGAAGCCTAGATTCAACCAGTTTACGAGTCTTTCTAAAGTTGCCCTAAAGACTATTCATAATTCACGTTCAATTTAATTACATATCAAGTGACTAAACTAAAAAATGGTTATAAGCTTACTTAATTTGGGGGTTGCTGTATGGTTCTTCTTATCCTTATTAAATTTAATCTTAAATGTGCTTATTTATGCGTCTTATTTGCAAGTTTCGCCTATTTCCTCTATGCTTTGTGCATGAATGTAGATGATTAAAATCGCGTTTTAAGCTAATTTTTCATTTTTTTTACATTTATTGGAAGCACAGGTAACAAATTATTGTAATTTTGTTCTATTAGTCACAAGTTTTGTATACTTCCCCAATTGTGTAGGAATGAGGCCATTGACGGGTAGACGATATTTGTAAATTTCTTGAACTATTTCAGCATAATTCTGTCATTTATTTTTTCTGAATTGAGTTATCTTCTCCCTTTGAATAGGCCGCGAAGCGTTTTCATTTGATGACCTGGCTTCACGAAATCAATCAAGAGTTATCTTCCACAAATCCAGGCCCCAATGATGAGCGGCGAAAACAACTTGAAGAGATGCGCAAGAACTTGCTGATCGAATTCGCCTCCACACATCACAGCATCTCGGGCAATGCACCATGGTTGCCACCTCCTCGAGGAGCTGGTGTTCTCTCTGCCACCGGGGGTCCAATGAGTGTCAGCGGCGGGGGTGGTGGCTGTAGCGGGGGCACCCGAGCAGGTCTTATTAGTCCTGCAGCCTCTGAACCGAGTGTTGCTTGGGGCTCCGGTCCACTGAGTGACATCAAATTGGCTCTTTATACTGGCTATGGCATGGGGGTGGACTCAAGACGCAAAAAGACGGCACGAGCGCATCGACTTGCAACAAAAATTGCTCCCACCTACTCGCATATACCAATTGGATTCGATGTCCTCTATATGCAGATTGTCAAGGTATGTTCTATTCCCTTCTGTTCTTACTTTTAACTAAATGCAATTTCCATTCATTCTTTCATTTTTTTCTCTTTTATTTGTGTCCTATATTTTTATGTGAATTTTCCATGAATATTGTTCTCGTTGTGTAATAATCATACATTTTTCATCACTCAGAGGGAATAAGCATTTTGGAAAAAAAGCATCTATTCTCAAGAGAGAGAGGGAGAGATGCCTTTAGTTGTAACATTCAATGTTAGTACAAAAACGAGAAAGAAGTGCTGTCAATTTAGTTAACTGCAGTGGACAGGTTAAGGTGTGGCTTATGTGCTTAGTCTTTATAATTAGATTTCGTAATAATGGTTTATAAAACGAGTTTTGGTTGCGTGAAACTTGGTTGCTTTGTGTGAGACTGCAGCACAACTTGAAACGAGCATTCACATAAATGCCTCCTCTAATCTAGATTTATGTGTACGCAGGTCATCAGTAAACTTCATATTTCACAGAGTGCTTTCTTCGATTGCACAGTTTAGCCCTCGAAAGCAACTCCTGGACCACAACCTTGAGTGCCTTGAAGACCACTTAACGTAAAACGCTCTTTTTTTGAGGTCGCAGGCCTTCTTATTCCGTTTTCTTTTTTGATTCGGTTTTATGGCCCTCATCATCCATATTCAGATATTGGCTAGTGAAATTCGAATCTGCATGTAGTTTCGCTCAATGATTAGAAGAGGAATTTCCACTAGATTCTCTGAATACATCCGTCAGGTTTGCTAATTGGCGTTCGAACACTGTCTCTCAACTTTAATTGAATTGATTTTTGTTCTCTTTAGAGGAAGTGTTTTCCAGTTCTCTTGCAGAGATTAATGAGTGGTGTCACGGAGTCTCTCTTGTCTCCTCTGTAATCTGATTTCACCAGCGCTGTCAACCCTTTCTACTTACTAGGTTTTCTCCTATTGGTCACCGTACCTGTGACCTATTGGTATAAATTATCAAAATTGGTTCATCTATAAGGTTAGGTTGTGATTGGGGCCTGGGTGACATTTTGTTCCTTATGCTACAACTTGATGAAACTTCAGATCGAGTTGTAAAGTTTACATTGATATATCTGTTCAGACTTGAGAGTCATATAATATTTATTATTAAATTGCAGGCTTTATGATAGTTATCATTAGCCCTTTATTTGACTTTGGGCTTCGCACAGTTGAGGAACACCAAAGTCGCAAATAGTGGAGAGGGAGAACAGAAGAGTGATTCATAGGTGTCAAAGAGACAGGCACAAAGGTAGAGGTAAAAGGTGAAGTGAGTACTGTGGAAGTGGTCGAGCATAACTCACAATCGGGTCATTGCAATTTGAAGTGAACTACCCTTGGCGCGTCACATGAAGGCAAGTCTATCGCGCACCCCGAGCCATATAGTTTAAATTGAGTTTATGCGCCCATTATGCACGTATGAAATGGTGTTCAGCGGCTATGTATCATTTTGTGATATCTCATAATGTGTTCTGTTGCATTTATTGTCATCTTGGCACTAACACACGCACACAGACACCCATACACACCGGCACACACACTCATTAGTTCATTCTTATAGAAAACTCCTTGCCGCCGACGTCGTCGCCATCTTGTTCTTGTTTAAAGGGGGGGGGGGTGTGCACACAGGCACACGTGCTTGACATCCGTGCCAAGAGAGAGAGAGAGATCAACCACAACTCTCTGTGATTGGCGTTTGACATTGACAAAATCAGTCAAAGTTATGACCCGGTTTTTAAGAAGTCTCCACATCATAATCTCATTATATGCCCTTAGTTGAATACGCTGTTTGAACAAAAGCGTTTTTTGCCTTCTCACTGCAAAAAAAGTGTTTGTTATTGCTGAGGTCTGCATGAGAGTAAGTAAAAACTACTACTTGATCGGACTTTAATTAATTAGGTTCTGCGTTCAACAGGATAGGTTGGTGTTTAGCTTCTTTATAGTCATGGCTTTAGTGCTTATTGGGGTTTGCGTAAATGATGGTACTTAGAACGTCGTACTAAATGCATCTTTACTCTGATTTACATGATTGAATTATTTATTGTTACAAGAATCGGAGTATTTGAATTATGTGTGCAAACCAGCATAAATGTAGGCCTACTTTTATTGATATCTCGAATTCCTTTTGTAAATATTGGTACCCAGTTGTTGTCCATTTTGTCTACTACATCGAAATTTCTTCATATTTAAATAAATAAATAAATAAATGTGAGTTATTTTTTATCGTACTCCGTTCCTCATAACTTGGGGGCTCTGGTGATTTATCGGGCATCCAATTTCTTTGTTTGTTACATTTAATATATGCTCGAGATAGATTCCTACAAATTTTGCGTTTTTTTGTCCTATTTTGGCGATCTATAAATACTACCTCATTAAAAATCGCTGTTAGAATTACGCTCAAAGATTAGTTTAGAGATAGACCCTTTAATAAATTCAGAAACCGATATAGGCCTAAAACTTTGTCTCAAGTTAGACCCGGAAACTGGGAGATTATAAGAAATTCAGAGATAAATAGCTGAGGTGACTTAAATATTTAATAAGGGTATTTAGAAGTCTATTATACATTTTCTTTTTTTAAATTTAGATTATGAGAAATTTTTGCTGCTAGCGATCACTTCTCTGACCCCTGTGCTAATGAACCACATTGTGGATCTGTAGTTTTTTGCTGAAATAATCGCTCTTGCTCAGAGTAGTAACTAAATGATCATTTAAAGTGCCAGAATTGAGCTAAAATCGCCTCTTTACATCCTTCTTGAAATTGTATTGATCGTGTATAATTTGAATAAATGTTAGCATATACACAGTGTCCTTACTTGACCTTAGAATCTCTGATCTACTCATCTTTTCAACTGGAGTAGGTGTGGCTAAAGATGGCTTATGACTGAAAACTCGCGGTAAAGAATTCATTCGTGAAAATAAATGGGATGAATATAATGTAACCCACTCGGTTTTGTACTTTAGCTGGTTCACGATCCATCCTTGGCTATACGAACTCGGGCTATTCGAGGCCTCTCAACTCTCGTTGAGATATACCCCGAATGCATTCCAGTGCCAACAATTAAGGAGGAGAATTCGGGTAATCTCAACGCCTCTGATCTGATTTCAATCATTCCTCTTCGATTAATGGATAACTCACCAATGGTTCGAGAAGCTGCCGTTGAACTAGCTTCTCGGTTGGTTACAATTCCAACGTCTGGAAACTATTCAGTCTTTCTCGCTAAGCTTTTTAAACATCTGATCAATCGGGTTCTTGATCTACAGATCAGTGTACGAAAGAGGGCTATTAAAAGCCTTCAAAATCTCCTGCTTCTTAACCAACATTCCGATAATCCAGAAGAGACACGACACGCATCACAAACAATCATCCTCTCTTCTAAACAGAACTTCGAAGCCTGTGTTACCCTTCTAAGACGTTCAAATGATGAAGAATCCATCAAGGTATGTGGTGGATTGGTTTTCGTTTTGGTTTGCTTTGAACCCGAAATCATGTCATTTTTTATTACCCGAGCAGAAAATCGTAATGGAAACATTTACTTCTCTGTGGTTCACTCCTCTTTCAACGTCTGATCCTTTGAAACTGGCATTACTTCTCGAAAGACACGCTAGAAATATCTGTGAAACCGTTCTACATGTCCGCAATCGAGTTGCAGGTGTGGTGGAAGACTTTATGAAGTCGGTAAGTTCGGGCGGGATTTAATCGCCTGAATCATTCACACGTATCCCTCCTCTCTCAGAAACGCTCGGCTCTCAGAACGTGGGAAAAAAAGGTTATATATATGCATGCAGTTGGTAAACTTCTGATGATTCACTCTTTCTGGTAGTTAAAAGGCGTTGGAGACGGAATTTGTCTAATAATCTCGTCCTCGTGCGCGCCGAAAACTTGCATTACTATGTTCACAGGGATGAGTTTTTTTTCACTCACACGCCAAGGAAGCTCTATCACTTTCTGACTTTGTCTGGCTTTTTATACCCTGATTAAAAGACTTGGTATTTGCTTGTCTCTTGGAATGAAACTTCAATCACGCGTTAAGAGATGCTTCTTGTGTTAAAATGCAAGTCTTTGTGGTTGCAATTGCGGCGCTTATGCCATATTAATCTAATGATCGTATCTCGTTGTCTATGCGGCTTTTATTGCCGTTTTTAGTCTGATCCATAAGGATCTAAGGTGAATTCCGCCAGCATGACTAGCTGCTTCCACCCAATTTTCCCTCTATTCTTTTTTTTCGTTGTTGAAAAAAATGTGTTTGTTTTACCTGAATGTTAGTTTAACATTACTTTTCACAGATTCTCAACCAAGATGGACCGGAAAAGGCTGCTCAAGTTGACGCCGCTGCTTCGCAAATTGTTGAATTTTTGGTCAAAATGATTCAACGACTGCACAGTGAGCCCCATTGTTTCGCCTCTTTTTTTTAATTAATCACAATTTGCTCCGTGTTTTAACTGATTTTTGTTGCGCCTTATTGCCAATTCATGAGGCTTTTTTGTTGTTGTTGCTTTTAATCGATAAGTCACTGCAGTAGCGCATGGATGATGCGATGGATTTGATAAACACCTGCAACCTATTCTCGCCTATTCTATTCATATATTTTTATTCCACGGTGTAATTAGCCGAAACAAATCGATTATCCATCTTATTTAATTGCAAGCCAACTGCATCTTTTTTTTGTTGGCGAGAAGTTTGGCTAATCTAATTAGCTGGCTCGCTTGCTCGCTCTATCTATCTATCTATCTCTCTCTCTCCCTTGCTCTCCTTAGCCGAAAATTGGCGATTTCGCGGAATTATGAAGTTGAAGTTGAACTTGCAGCGCAATTCAGTTAATTACCACTTAACTAGTAGTGCATGTGTTGTACCTCATGTGCGTTTGTAAATTACTTCTAATCAGGGCATTGCTCCCCCCCTCCCCCTTCCCCCCCCCCTATTATATGCTAACAATACAACAGGAGTGTATTTACTATGTTTTGAATTTTATTTATTTATTAGACGCGAATTGGCACGTTTCGAACTGCCAATTTCATCCGAAGCATAATCGAGAGAGCGAATCCACCACAAAACCGAATTGTGAGTGTTCTGGTCAACCAGCTGATGGGTTGTCTCCCTCGAATACCTTCCTATTGCTCAGCATGATAGCCAAACCTAGGCCGCAGTTGCTTCTCCAGCATGTACCTTTCATCACAAAGATGATCACCTCAATTATGCCACCGAATAGCGGAAGTGTTCCCGATGGAAACGCTCTCTCCTATGCCATTGAGATTATCGAACCTTGTTGCTTCCAGGTTGCCTCTAAGGGTGGTACCAACTTGAGGTATGCGTTTAATTCGTGTAATGAATGTCTGTAAGTTTATTACGAATATTTTACCTAAATTCTTTCATTACAGTCAACTGTTTCCTAATGGCACCGTCTCGTTGGAAGATTGTCTTGTCTACCTACTTCAGCGTCATTGTCGAGTCGTTGTGGACGCTTCATTGTCATGTCTAGCAACTATTGTTAATCATCTCACCAAAGATTATACTCGGGTTGCAGTGTGCTTCGCTAATTTCTATGGCAAGTTTTTTCTGTCCTGTATTCGTGCTTCTTCTTTACATCCGGCATCACCATATATACGGGTTTCCGAAAGAACAATTGTAGTAAGAGGGCGTCTGGAAGAGTACAAAAATTGGTGTTCAAGGTCGACGTAGTAATTGAAATCTGCTGCGTGTTTTGAACACTGCTATAAATTGTAACTTCCCTTCATTGGGTGGAACGTTGGAAGTATTTAAATATTTTTTTGAGATTGGCTAATAGTTCCCAGAATGCCGAAATGAAATTACAGTTTCGTGTCATACACATCTTTTTGGCCCCCTTTTAATTCACCTTTTGATTTTTTTTATTTGCTTTAATGACCCTTCATTTGGTTTTTTCATTCGCCTCAGATTTCAATATGACTAAAAATTATGTTGCTACTGGCAGCCTTCTTGACTTTCTCCTAGTAAAAACAGCTACCCTCAGTTATTTGGCTTTACTCTTCTTCACCCTGTTCATAGTCCACAGCTGTCATTTTGTGTGACTGTTCTTGAGGAGACCAGTATTTCTTCTCTTGACCATGTACTTGGCAATTTGTCCCTCTTTCTCTCTCTCTGTCTAGGCACTGGCCTGAACGGAGTGATTCCATGCCTGGTGGAAGAATCTGCTTTGTTCAAGATACGGCGGTCTTGGGGAGGACTTTTTCTGCTTTTTCCCTGCCCTCCCCCCACCCCCCTCCTCCCCACTATCATCATTTACCATCAATGACAGACGAAACGTCAAAATAGGCGTCTCGCTATTTTGAGTGGGAGAAAAGTGAGAGAGTAGCCTTGTGCGTGGTCGGAGAGATTTCAGAAGTTGCTTCCACTCTGCTGTTAGCTTGGGAATTGGGTATAAAATGTCGAGCACTGTTCACTATCTCGATGGCTTCCTCAAGGCTAGTTTTATTGCTTTTTCTGCCTCTGGGACTTCTTGACTATCTTTCTCTGGCACTTATTACTCCGAACTTCTATCTCTCTCTCTCTCTGTTCTTTTCTTACCGCTGCACATGACTTATCTGGTGATCTTTTCTTCCCCACTCTTAATGAATTGTTCTCTTTTTATGTGTCCATATTCTCTCCGTCTACTGCTCGTTTCCTCCTTGAGGTTTATGCTGCCTGTGGGAGATTAAACGATCTTTTAATCTTTCCATTAATGAGTGTCCCATTTGTATGTTGTGAACAACAATCTTTCTAGTCTCTTGGCGTTTATTTGTTAGAAATCATACCCTTTGAAAGGCGCCGTCAAGCAGAAAGCAATTTGAATCTGCATTTTTATCTGACTGCACTTTTGTTATTTAATGCTCAAATTAGCCCTAATCTGCCTCTCCTCCCTCTCCCCCCCCTCCTCCTCCTCCGCGCTCTCTCTCTTTCTCTCTCTCTCTCACTGCTTCGGGATTTCCCCTCCTGTTTTTTTCTTAAAGTGCCTTCTGCTCAATTTTCTGCCACCTCTAGCAGAATTATGGAATTAAAGAGTATTTTCCCAAAAGAATTACCATTTCTAGCAAAAGGCTCTTTTTCTCCGCAGTAACAAAATCACTCCCCCCCTCCCACACCCCCACCCCCACCCCTCCTTATGCCATTTTCCGAATATTAACCAGATAGGTTTATGAGCTTAAATAACTTCGCACTTACCATTTATCTTGTCTGCTTATTTAGAATGTCTCATTCAAGAGAAGAAACGAAAGTTACCCGTAATCAAGCCTGTATCATCTTCGATGTCAAGTTCCAACTCCTTGTCTGTTCGTTCCCATTGGCGTGCTCGACCAAAGGTTCTTCGAGCTGTCTACACAGTTGGTCTCATCTGCAAACTCTTCTCACTCCAAGATCTCGCCAACGCTGCTTTCGAGCTTGTCAATCTGCCCAAAGGTGACCCTCGCTTGCCACCGGATGCCAATATTTCCATTCTTTCTCATCAGGTATGTTGCCGATGTATTTACTACCGTTAATTAGTAAATCCTAGTAATACACGTTTTTATAACTTCATTATTGTCTGCATAAATCTGTAGAGTCTACCTTGGGTAAGCTCCTTAACTTATATCCAATCCTCTTATCCCTCTTAAAAGTAACCTCTCTCCTTATACCTAATAATGTCATCAGACTTGAGCACTATCGCACTGTTTTGTGATCATACGACATGCTTTCTTCTCTTACAGGCTTCAAGTGGAAAGAATAACCGGGATGAGGTCTTCAACACACTTATGTTCTTTGCGGAAACCGCTCTTCTTTTGAATGTGGATGAGGAGACAAGGCGAGCTATAAATGCGGCCGGAGGGTATGATGTCGAGATGGCTAAAAAAGCGATCGCTGGTCTTTCATTCCTAGCCAATCGGCATGACTACCTCTTTCGTTCTTCGAGATTGCAGGACTTCTTTAAGAGTATCCTAAGCGGAGTGAATGCTGCCTTTCCGAAGGATGCGGTGGCAGATCTACAGTGCATTGTTCTAGATTGCATCAATAACTTCCTTGTAGATGAAGAAAAGACTGCAGCGGCTAATGATAGCAATTGTAAGTTAACTCACTCCTTCATTGACTATCATTTTGCCAAATTCAGTGGTACGGTTAAGTCAGACATATTTGTGTGACGGTTCTGGTTAGTTAAATGACCACTTATTTATTATTTATAGGATTAGGTTGAGTAAACGATCTTTTCATCTTGCGCAGTCACTTGCAGTGCCTCTGGTTAAGAAGTGATTTACCACATTCATCTCTCAAAATGGCCAGTAAATGTTGAGTAGTCATTTGTTTTTTGGAATTTTATGGTTAGCCATAGCAAATTGTTGATATAGTATACAAATTTTTAGCTGAACAAGAGACGGCACTACTTCTAGATCCGAGTGTTTTTGTTGGGGGAGGGGAGGGGGTCGGTTGGGTAATTCCTTATGAATGATTTCTGCAGATGTTCTTTCTTTAGTGCTTGGCTGGATAATTTATTTCAGTTTTTTTAACTCTAGATATGATCTACTTAGTCAACATTGAGAAATGAATTCCTTGACACAATTTCACCTGTAATGGCTTCTGGCCTCATATTTGTATATCTGCTAACCTGTCATTGTTACTTTGGGTGCTACACTTCACTTCCCTAAGCTTTATTCCTCATGCCGGTTCTTTTTCAACCAACCACTTCTGCCTTTATTATTTGAAGCTTATTTTCAGAAATTGAGCATTTTAAATCATTCTCTACACGTGCCTTATGGTTATCTTCCTTGCTATATCGAATCGTTTCATTTTCCTTTACTATTAATCATATGCAGTCAGGTTAACGGCATTTATCTGACATTTTACTGCCCTACTTGCATGAAATTTTGAAACGATCGATTTTTTTTGCCTTTTTTCTTTAATTAGGGTCGTCGCAGAGCAAACAGGAATCTTTAAAAGTCTTGGGCGATACTAGAGATGTGCATGGAAGCACTGTGGTGCAAATTTACCTTCAAACCGCCCTGGAACATTGTGTAACTTCGGCATCAACCACTGTGCGTACAAAAGCCCTCACTTTAATTTCCACAGCCATGCGTCAAGGTCTTATGATGCCTTTTCCCTTCATTGCCGCTCTAATTTGTCTTCAAACTGATGTGGAGAACACAATCAAATCTCGGGCTGTCATCCTTCTTCAGGAGATTGTTCAACAACATTCGGGTTTCTTGGCGGTGAGTTATCGCAGTCATTCATCAGCGCGTGCTAGAAGTTCACTGTTTGTTGTCGCAAATTAGTCCTTTGGACATATTATTGAAAATTACTCCTGCTCACCTTTGGATTTCAGAATCAAATATTATTAATGCATTGAGGGGGAGGGGGGTGGGTTTCTTGAGTATCTCTTAATCCAATTCTTTCCTTGAATATTGAGTATAAAGTTCTTGTATCCATGACGGTAGTTTACTGCTTTTTTACTCCCCGACCAATTTCATAATCCGCATTTTGCGCAAACAGATTTCCTCCTTTGGGAAGTCTTCATTTGTGCAGTGTCGTGGGCATAGCAAAATGTCAGTGAGTACTTCGTGCTTTTAAACCAAAGTACGGGTTCGCTTAACATTTATTTATATTAAATAGCAGGCTTTATAAAAGATACTATTAGCCCTCTAAATGACTTCCAATTTGTCAGAGGGGAGGTACACCAAAGTCACAAAAACTGGAGATGGGGAACAGAAGAGTGATTCACAGCTGTAAGCGAGAGAGAGAGAGAAAGAGACAGGCACAAAGGTAGCGAGGAGGACAAGGTGAGTACTGTAAAATTGTGGAAAATGGCATAGAGTCAGGTCATGTTAGTTTGGAGTCAGAAGTCAACTGCCGGCTTATAGACTTTTTGCCCAGAGTGACCACATGGAGGTAAGTCTATCGCGCACCCCCCGCCCTCCCCAGTTCGCTTAATATTTGCCAATCCTTTTTGTCTCTTACTCCAACATCCGAGCGTGACTTGTAGTAATTTCATTCTTTGAATGATCTCGCGCGGCATCTTAAGGAGCGGGCGTGTGGGGGAGGGGGGGGGGAGTTGAAAGTATTGAGGGCGGATTTTCTTTGGGGGATAAGCGTGCAGTCACGCGAGTTTCTTTTTGGCAATGGATTTGTTCAGACAAATTCCGCTTCCTTCGTTTGATACTTGGGCAGTGAATATTAGAAATATTGAGTAATGGTTTTAGATGTATATTTGAACGATATGAAAGTCTATGCATTTGAAATTTCCTCTGATGATTGACTAATAGTTTCATCCGTGGCAGAACTGATTGGGATTCTTTCTTCGAATGACCCCTCTTTTCGGGTTGGTTCAAGGTCATCTTGATTAGAGAGTAGTGTCATACCAATTACTCTCTTTCACTCCTATTTGAATTAGCGTTGTCCTCGTATTCCCCCGATTGTATGCAAGGATTGCTATTGAACCTACGACCTCCGATTTATCCAGGATACAAGTTAACCTCTACGCCACCCCATCTGCACTAGAAGAAGCTTGTAAAGTCCTCTTTGAAGTCAGTTATTATTACTTAGTATCACTCATTTAGTGCATTACTTGTGTTGGATTCTTGCTATTCTGCTATTTCTCTTTACAGAACCCCTATAACATTTGACACTTGTGCCATCTTCGTGGTGGATAACGTTATTTCATTTCATTTTCCTCACTTCATGTTTAATTTACACTTCTTTCCCTATTTCCATAACATATTCCTAGAAATCATATCCATTTGCTGTAATCTTTTTCGCGCTGTCTGTTCTCCCATAGAATTGGGTCGTTTTAGTGTGTTGGGTGTTATTTTTGTCCGCGAAGGAAAATGATCGGCTAAAGTAATAAGTTGATGCGACAAATTAGTCACACTAAAAATTTCCTGGATTTGTTCTGCCTTCCTTGTGTGTCACCTAAGAATTCTACCGAACGAAAACCAAAACAAAGTCTTCTTAGGGGAAGGAGGGGGTTGGGGGGGTGGGTGGGGTTGTGATCTATCGATTTTCGAGAGTATATTCATAAAATTAGCTTACCCTCTCTGCGCATGAGCGTTTTCAGCACTTGTGAGAAATCAAGCACCTTTAGTGCTACCATATGATAATGTCAACACACACACACACAAGAAAGATTGTTATGAAGATAAAAGTTTGCCTTTTTGCATCAAGCGAAAATTTATGGCTTACAGAGGTGCCCTCTTAATTGGCATTTAAGATGTTTTTGATATGTTCACCTATACATTTATGTATGCTACTTTTTCTACATCAAAATTTGATGAATTACGTGACATGGTTACAACTGAATCATATATCTCGTTAAGTGCAAATTCAACGTTTTGCTTTTCCCACCTTCGCATTTTCAGTTGCAAGGCGTCCTCCGTTAATTATTTATATCAAATGGCAGACGTCTTGATGGTTATCATTAGCCCTTTAGTTGACTTCAGGCTTCACAGAGGGATGAGACAAACACAAAGGTAGAAAAGGACTGGGAAAATAGTCGAATATGGCATAGAGTGAGGTGATGGTATTTTGAAGTGAGAACTCAACTTCCAGTCAATAGACTTATGCCGCATGAATATACGTTGCCCAGGGTGCACACCCCTGTCCGTTAATTATAATTTCCTCGGCTGTAAATACACCCGAAAGACCGTCTGCTTCCTTCATTTCATTCTCCTCTAATTGTGTCCCTTTGAATCTTTGCGCCAACAGCATTGCCAAAGTGTAAACTAGTCGCGAAGCCGTTAAAAAGCTGTGTGCGGGTGGCCATGTCAACTCCCTCCTCTTCCAGCCAATCCAACCTCCCGTATAAAAAAGTCACCATTGGCCTGAAAATTGATGGTCTCCTTTAACTAGGATACAAGAAGGGGAGTGGGGAGGTGGGGGGGGGGTTTGAAAATAAAATTGGGACCTCTAAGAGAACACCGCTTCGTGTTTCCATATCGTGTGGTAGTTAAGACGCCGGTGATTCCGAAACTGGACAAGTAGAATTAGTAGTATTTAATGTTCTTTCCCGTGGCGGTATGCGGACGAAAATGCATAATCTCCGCTTGTTTGTAAGAGCGGCTAAGTAATCCAAGCATTAGTCATATAAAAAGAAGCTTTTTCCCTAATTCCAATTTTATTTAACCGGAATTAGCCCACTGGATATGGCTCTCATTGTGAATACGCTGTAGAATATTCAATCACACCAGGCTTATTCATTTAATGTTAGAAGTTGAACATCTTGAATGTGCATCAATCAATGCCAGTATGACTTTGTTCCATTGGATGCAAGTTGTTAATTAAGTAATTACCTAACTTACAAATCTTTTTTATGTTTGACTTTGCGGAATCTTCACTCTTAGTTCTTTGGTTGATTTCTATCTAATTGTACACGCTTACAGCGGGGCATCAACCTTGTCAACTTCAAAGGGCATGGTTTAGAGGGAAATCATTTGTTACGAAATAATTGAGCATATGGTGAATGATTTTTTTGAGAATACTTTATTTCAAGCCTAATACTTTGGCTTTATGTCGATTTACTTTATTGATTTGTTCATTGAGCAAATCTTATCACCAAAGACGGCTTTTAAGTAAATTGGCTTTTTTTTCGTTTAATATTTAGATGCAATAATTGCTTGTTAGGCGCCTTAAATGCAATACCCATGAGCGTGAAACGTTTACTTTTCTTTGTCAGGTAAAAACCAATGACACCTAATTTGGCGTTAGCTTGTAATGTTAAGGACATTGTGCATGCATTGTTGGTGTTTCGAATATTTATTTATTTATACCAAATGGCAGGCATCTTGATAGGTATCATTAGCCCTTTAGTTGACTTCAGGCTTCACAGAGGGGAAGGAACATCAAAGTGGCAAAAAGTCGAGAGGGGGGGGGGAATAGAAGAATGTTTCAAAGATGTAAAGGAGTCAGACACAAAGGTAGAAAAAAGGTGATGTGAGTACTGTGGAAGTGGGGTGATGGTAGTTTGAAGTCAGAAGTCAACTGCCAGTTAATAGACTTTGTTTGCTGTATGAGTATACGTTGCCCAGGGTGCACCACATGCAGGTAAGTCTATTGCTCACCCCGTGTTTCGAATATCATAACACCTTGTTTGGTATGTGAAATTCACACCCCGAAATTACTACGGTCATTAAAAAAGCTGGGGCGGGCGGTGGGGGGGGGACTATTTGCGCTTATATTAAAACATTTGAAGTTACGCTAGTTTCTATTCATTCTAACAGCTTCTTCTTTTCGACTTCTAGTTGAAAGCTGCTCCGGGTATTCGAAGTGCATTCCAACTGCAGAAGATTATTGCAGCATCAAGCGGTGGCAATGACGGCCGTCAGGAGACCCTTATTCGGGGTGCGTATGTCAACAAGCCCATTGCGGGGTCGGAAAAATCTGATTCGACACTTGTGCGACCCACAGCTCTGAATCACCCGACCTACAGTCTTCTTCAGTCAAATAAGCATCATCGTCGGTCACTCATCTCAAATCTAGTCAATCTTTTTGATAACGATTATGTAAGATCTCGTCTTATCTAACTATTCAGTTTAGTCAGTGCTGGCTTCATAGTGTGTGCATTCGTCAGTTTGAGAGTATTCATTTTAATGCTTTGTAAGATCCTTATTCATAGCTTAAGGTGCTTTGTGCATCGGAGTTTGAGTGCTTTTCCATTATCCTAACCAGCTAAAAAAAGCTTCTAATAACGCAAAAGATGCGTGTAGCTTAAAATAGCTGATTTGCCTTATCTGTAACTTCAATCGTTATTGACTACCTTTCTTTTCAATTGCTCTCTAATTAAGACAAGGACTTGGCTAAAAATTGTCCTATGTTTGAGCGCACTTTTCCCACTTATCTCTTACTCGATATTACCTTATACTAGTTGCGATACCTTCGTTATCATAATCCTCGATTGTATCAGCGTTTATCTAAGTGTTTTAGCACATAATGCCATTTTGAATCTGTACAAGTGTTCGTCCTGGCTGTATGCATATTTTTGAAGCAAATCTGGCTAACCAATAAGAGGTGGATATGAGTGTCAAGCGATGCTTACTATTACCGGTGCTGCTTTGGCTAGCCTGCACGAGCGTGGGCATATATACATATTAGCAACTGTCGAATTAGCGCCGCTAATACTTTGGGTTGAAATTTCCTTTATCGCTCTTTGTTTTAACAAGTTAATTTTATGTGTACCCCTATGTACTTGTGATATGAGCTAATAGGTTTTGCCTAGATAGGGTTATCGATTATGTAAATGTCGTACACAATTGACTATTTGGTGCACTACTGTCTATGTATTTTAATTTATTATGTTTTTTTGTTATTGTCATTGATATCTCCACAATCAACTTGGAGTCTTGTGGCTTAGGTCTTTGGTGGGGTTCATAGCTGAGTGGAGGAAATCTTTCGCTTCACAAGTACTGACGGTGGCGACGAGCAATATTATTTCCCGAAAGCATGTACTTTTCGAAGTTGTTGTTGTGTTTTTTCTCTAACACTAACTGCGCATTTAAGCGGGAAGTGAAGTGAACTATTAATCATCATTTTTCGAGTTTGCTGCTGTTTTCTGAATTTTTTTTCAAAGCAATGGCTATCCTATTCCACCCCTTCCTTCGGACGTCCTAAATATGCCCTTTTCCAATCGTGTTTCGAAATGCTTATTGCCTCTATTTTATAAATGACCATTCTACTCGTGACTGCCTTTTTATTTAACTCTAGGAATGGCGGCTCTTTAAATTGTTTAGAAATAAAATAAATTTCACTTTTAATGCTTGAATAGCGATTGTCGGTGCATACTGTGTGTTGCTATTCCCTCTCGAAATCCTAAATGTCCTAGCATCTAATCTACTTTATCTGAATGATTGAGTATGTGAGGCGTGAGTCCACTGGTTTGATTGATGCATATTGCTTACTATTTGCATTTTCATCATAGAATTCGCAGTTGAGGTCTTCCTATGCCTCAGACAATGGAATTTCCTCACACAAATCGTCTTCTGTCGGAGTCAACTCAGCCAATTCTGACTCACCGTCCGGAGACAGCGGTCTTCAAGAGCTCGTTTTCATTTGCGACCAATTGGCTCATTTCCCCTACAAGACCGTGGATGAGATCTACTACCTGGCTCGAATACTAGACATTCGTGTGAGCACAATTGGGTCAGCTATTGCCCGTAGTCTACAGGATTGTCTTCTCTCCTCGGCACATCTTAAAACGGAGTCCGCTTATCAGGGGGATACTGAAAATGCTACTGAGCTACCTCCGGTTTATGATCGAAAGGTGAGTCTTTTTCACCTTACATAACGTTGATATTGAAGTTAAAGAATGCGGATTTGCTTTCGTAAAATGCGGACACTTATTTCAAACGGTCTGAAGACTTCCTGTCGTAGAGCTGTGGTTGTGAATGAAACTCACTCAAAATTTGTCTCATAACTCAAATGTCCCTCAAAGCTATTATACTCGTGTTTTGGTGTGCGGCTTTAGTTACCTAATGGGTAACATTATTAAATTATTGTTGATGGCCTTGAGTCTCCTACCTGGATAATTCCATCTACTTTAGTCTCTTTCTGCCTCTTTCATGGAACTTTTGCTGCCTTGGATTTTCTCAATGCTCTTGTGTGTACTTTTTCAAGGGTTTATCTTAAATTCCGCATTTGCAACTCCTTAAATGGCTTCTACGGCTAGTGAATGCATAATCTGCGTAGAGTCTTGCTTAACCCTCCCTCCCCTCCCCCTCCTAGTGTCAACACGCCTTAGTGTTTCTCTAGTTAGGCGGGAAGTTAGGATCAGTCGGGGGGGGGGGGGTGAGGGTAAGGTTGAGGTCAATACTTAGCCCTCTATTTAAAAAAGGCATATTAGAGGAATGCACAAAAATTTGAACGTTATTTGGAATTTGAGTCATATATTTATTGACTGGGGTTTCTACGATAATTACTCGAAGTTCTATAGAAGTGTCAGTGGCTTCCTTCACTTTAATTATCGAAGATAACTCTAGAAATTAGCCGTCTCGTTCATATAGGAATAAATGTTTCAGATTTTGTATATAGCTTTAACGAATACTGGTCTTTTCTTTCCAACCACTTCTACCTTTTTCTACCAAATTTAAACCACCCAATGTCGCACAAACTCTTTCATATATCCCTACATTTGCATGTTTTCTCCAAATTAAATCATTATTTTCTCCCCAGCTGACTGTGTTGTGGTTATTTTCCATCGTGAAACGGCTTGTGAATCTGATGGGCTTCTTTGCTGTGTCTGATTTTTCTCGAAATTTGCCAACCTTGTTCTTGTTGTGTCTGTGTGTGTCTTGTCGGCATTTATCTAATGAAGGAGTTAGAGGATCATTACTTTTACCAGAGTAATATTTGTTATTCGCATTTTCAGTCAATCGCCTTTTCTTGCCTTGTCAGTTACGGTCAAGTAACATCCTCCACCTATTGTCGTTATTTTGGCATCTTCTCACTCGAAATCGGATGTTAACTGGGTTGCCAACGTTTATCATCTCTTATCTCACATCGTGTGGGAAAATTTTTGCCTAGTAGGCATTAATCTATATTTATTTATATCAAATGGCAGGTGTCTTGATGGTTACCATTATCCCTTTAGTTGACTTCAAGCTTCACAGAGGGGAAGGAACACCAAAGTGAAAAAGTCGAGAGGGGGGGGGGAGGAACAGAAGAGTGTTTCAAAGATGTAAGAGACAAACACAAAGGTAGGAAAAAGGTGAGGAGAGTACTGTGAACTAGTCGAATATGACATAGAGTGGGGTGATGGTAGTTTGAAGTGAGAAGTCAACTGCCAGTTAATAGACTTTTTTGCCGTATGAATATACGTTGCCCAGGGTGCACCACGTGGAGGTAAGTCTATCGCACACCCCGCATTAATCTATATTGTAT